>CAUYRH010158941.1:0-20542 GCA_963574655.1 Perodicticus potto | reverse complement strand
AAAATAAAAGGGAGGGGAGGGGCGGGGAGGGGAGAGGAGATGTGGGGAGGGGAGGGGAGGGGAGGGTAGCGGAGAGGAGAGGTGGGGAGGGCAGGGGAGGGGAGGGGAGGGGAGGGGAGGGGAGGAGTCATAATGCTTCATTAAAATCCACACACGTGTAAGGTTTCCGCTGATACCTCTAAATGGAACATCTGACCACCCACTCGTGGGTCGAGACCACCCACTCGTGGGTCAAGACCCCAATCTGTGAATTTGTTGTTAAGCTTCAGAAGGGGGTGCACCCTGAGGTCCTGGGAGCAAGGACCTCAGTCTGATCCTGCTCTAAGCAGGGAAAAAAAGGGAGACCCACAGTGCAGAGCCCCCCACCTCACACCCCTAGTGCAGAGCCCCCCACATCACACCCCTCTGTAGAGTGCTGTGGCATCGCAGCTCACAGAAACCTCAAACTCTTGGGCTTAAGTGATTCTCTTGCCTCAGCCTCCCAAGTAGCTGGGACTACAGGCGCCCACCACAATGCCCAGCCATTTTTTTGTTGCCGTTGTTTAGCTGTTTAGCAGGCCCAGGCCTGGTTCAAACCCACCACCCTCGTGTATATGTGGCTGGCGCCGTAACCACTGTGCTACAGGTGCGAAGCCTTAATTTTCTTAATTTTTTTTGTTTTGTTTTGCTTTTTGAGACCTGGTCTTGGTCTGTAGCCCAGGCCGACGTGTGCTGTGGTGGTATCCTAGTTCACAGCAACCTCAGCTTCCTGGGCTCAAGTGATCCTCCCGCCTCAGCCCCGAGTAGCTGGGACTATAAGCACCTGCTGCCATGCTTGGCTAAGTATTTTGTTTTTATAAAGAAGGGATCTCGCTGTGTTGCCCAGGTTGGGCTTGAACTCCTGGCCTCAAACAATCCTCAGCCTCCCAAAGTGGTGAGATTACAGGCGTGAACCATCACACCTGTTTTATGCCAAGCTCCTCTAGCCCAAGCCTTCCCCATATCCAAGTCATCCTGGGTTGGGCTTTTTACCTTTCTGCTTCCAGAAAAACCACCTTCCGTGTTCTTGCCATTTGCATTCCTTCCCATCCTATCACACTTCCCTGCTCCCCAAAACCTTGAATTCTTTTCAAAAAGACAACAGAACCCTGCACATTTGCACGCCAGCCCTGCACTTAACCAGGTGGCTGCCACCCGCAGGACAGATTCCGCTGAAGACAGCAGTGAGGTCGCTTTACACTGACCGGTTCTGATAGACAGTTCAGTGTCCCTGGAGCAGGAAAACACTCGACCATCCATGAAAGAAATGCAGCGCAAGCTCCAGCGAACACAAGCAATAAATCGAGACAGACTTCTTCTCCTGCAGAGGAAAGCGGGCAGGGGCTAGGTCTACCCGTCTTTGCAGATTGGAACTGAGCTTGGTACAATTAAGAGCTGCTCACTCCTTACTCCAAGCAGAGTATCATGTGTACTATTTTGGAGACATCCCTAGTCCTGCATACCTCCCCCAAACAGAATCACCCCCAAATTAACCACACTAATTTTGGATTTCCGCCCTGGCAGGCTGTCCGAGGTGGCCTGAAATGGGCTGGGAGTTTAGATCTCAGCTGATACGGAGGCCAAGCAGGAGCGGGCACAGGGAAGGTATACACATTGGAGGCAGCTTCTTCGCTTGAAAGGTAAGCCTCTCTTCCAATAGCCAAAAAGGCTGGACAACTGCTGAGGAGACACCTGTGCCTTGATGTCTCCTCCACTCTACACTTGGGACTAAATGTGGAACCCCTATTTCCTATGCCTAGGTCAGTTTCTTGTGAATTTCCTAGGCCTGAGTTCCATGGATGGACTGTGTCCATTCATTGATACACTCATTCACCTTGCCCCTGGCGGAAGGGACTGTATTCATTCGTTTCCTGGCCAAGGAACCCATGCACCTATATATACCCTGAGGTTAGAGGCCTAGAGGAGGAGACGGGGAAAGACCGGGAGAGAAACGGAGAGAGCTTCTCTCTCCCCACTTGAAATCTCTCCCTCTACCAGAAGCTTTGGTGTTTTCTGTAAATCAATTCTGTCTTACCACGGAGGGGTGGGGGGGAGAATAATGTAATGAAGAATAATAAAATACATGTATTTAAAAAAAAAAAAAAAAGAAAGGTGCGCCTCTCTTTGGAGCTGTCCATCCATAGGGTAAGAGACACATACGTGGCTCAGGCTGTATTAATGTCCAGCTTCTCTTGTGCTTCAGGGACCCTTACGCCTCCCTAGCTACAGTCACTTCTTGCAAAATGCTGCATTGCCTGGCTGGACGTGCAAACAGGCATTGCACACCCGTGTTCTAGGACACGGTGTTTAATTCTGAGACAGCCCTGGCTATTTTGTGGAGACACTGACTCAGGCTGTCCATTACCCGATTCTCTTCACTCACCTTGCTTTCGGGTAACATTACCGTGGCCGGGTGGACATGGATGACGTTGAAGGCCAGACACAGAGTTGGGAAGACAGGATTTGACAAACAGGGGGCTGCTGTATGTTCTTCATACCCCCCTGGCTCTGACACCTGTGCTGGGCTGAACTGTGAACTCGGAAATGCCCTAATTCTGCGTCCTTGTGAAGGGGACCGTGTCTGTGAATAGGGTGTGGGCAGATGTCAAGGAGTCAGGCAGAAGGCACCTGCCTTAGGATGGGGAGGAATTACCAGGTGCACAGTGCCCCGTGGGGCGATGAAAATGTTCTCAAACTACACGGGTGACGATCGCAGAGTGTGGTGAGTGTGTGCACTTTGAGATGGTTAAAATGGTGAATTTTATGCTAATAAAATTTTAACGTACTAAAGAGAGGGGAAACACGGGGAGCAGAAGAGAGAGACAGAGACAGAGACGGGTGCAGAGGCAGGACCACCAAGGTAAGCCCTTTATACCTGTCGTAGAAACCAACGTGTTTTTCCTTTTTTCTCAGCAATGTCTCATGTTTTGTGATAATACAGGGCATGAATTATAGCTCAATATTCGTGGTAGAAGTATCGCCCACCTTACTGTCACAACTTGGGTCGAAATAAGGAAGCAGGGAGTTGGGTTTTCATTAAAAGGAAAGTTTGCAGTGTGTTTTTTTTTTTTTTCAGTTATCAGAACTGTCTGCAGGGGCCAAACGGTTGAGAATTTCAGGTGCATTGAGGCAGAAAGCGTGTGTGTCTGCGGGCGCGGGACAGCTTCTGAAGGACGGTTCCAGGCCCTGGGAGGATGTTACCACAGGATGAGAAGGGGTTTCCTGTGTGGCACTGACTTCTACATACAACACAGCAGCCAGCAGGGGAACGAACCCATGACACCAACCACAGCGTGATAATATGTATGCACCTGCTCTCCCGGAACAGCAACATTCAAACGGGGCTCCCGGGAAAGTGCTGACGCCCACAGCACAGACTGGGTGAGAAGTACACAGCCCCCCAGTTCCTCCCTGACTTCCATTAAATACTCAAGTAAAAGTCCAAGGGAACGCTCTGAAGCAGAGGTGCTCAACCTCCCAGTGGCTCTGAAGCAGCGGTTCTCAACCTGTGGGCCACAGGAGCTGCACTAAAGGGCCGTGGCATTAGGAAGGTTGAGAACCACTGCTCTAAAGTACGGGCAGTCCCAGAGTTACAGACCGGCCTTTTATGTGTGACTCACCCTTACAAACATAGACACAAACATCAGACGTATGTACAACTTGCTGTGACAGCTCGTACGTAAATCCGCCTGTTCCAACTTACATACAAATTCTATTTAAAGCACAAATCTACGCAACCCCTCTCGTCTGTCAGCCGGGCACTGCCTATAACTAGAAAGTAAACTTTCCCACGGTGTGTAAAAGTTTGTGCATATATAAATGTAATTATATATTTATAAATATGCAAGTTTAAATTTCAATTTATAATTTAAAAATATGTGTGTAGTATAAACATCAACTTTTTAAAAATATAAACAGATATTTGGAAGATGACATAATTACGCATAATTATACATGATTACTTGCAAATTTAAATTTTAACTTTTAAAATTATAAATTATATATTTATAAATATGCACTTTTAAATTTAAATTTATAAGTATTATTTTTTGTTGTTGCAGTTATCATTGTTGTTTTAGCTGACTGTGGCTGGGTTTGACCCTGCTACCCTCTCGATATATGGGGCCGGCACCCTACCCACTGAGGCACAGGTGCTGCCCCTTAAATTTATAATTGTAAAATACATGCATAATATATACATTTAAATTTCAAAGGTTATAAATAGATATTTATCATAAGGACATCTGCACACTAGATTGTTTATTGCAGCTCAATTTACAGTCATCAGAATGTGGAAACCACCTAAATGCCCATCAACTCAGGAATGGATTAAAAATTATAGTTTATGTATACCATAGAATACTATTCAGCCATAAAAATAAACAATGATTTTACATCTTTTGTATTATCCTGGATGGAGTTGAAATACATTCTTCTTAGTAAAATATCATAAGAATGGAAGAGCCATTATCCAATGTACTCAGTACTAATATGAAGGCAGAAGATGGTGTGGTGCAGGCCCACCTAGGAGAAAAACTCCAATCAATTCAAGATGGGAGGAGGGGTAATGAGGGAGGGGGATAAAGGAGGGAGGGGTGCTCTTAATGAATGGGCACCGGATGGGGGTGCCTGAACACTATTTGAGTGTAGAACATAACTACTCTCTACCTAACAATATCCAATATTTTGATCTGGTTGTTTGTATGCTCAGATTAACCTGAAATAAAAAAATAAAGACGACCGGTGGCCGTAGCTCAGTGGTTAGGGTCCTGGCCACATACACGGAGGCTGGCGGGTTCAAACCTGGCCCGGGCCAGCTAGAACAACAATGACAACTGCGACAACAAAAAAAATAGCCGGGCATTGTGACGGGCGCCTGTAGTCCCAGCTACTTGGGAGGCTGAGGCAAGAGAATCACTTGAGCCCAAGAGTTTGAGGTTGCTGTGAGCTGTAACGCCACGGCACTCTCCCAAAGGCCCCATAGTGAGACTCAGTTGCAAAAATAAAAAAGATAAGGAAATAAATAAAATAGATATTTACAAAATTACATAATTATGGATAATCATATATAATTACTTGCAAATTTAAATTTTTTTAAATTATAAATTATGTATTTATAAATATGCAAATTTAAATTTATAATCGAAAAGTTTATGTCTGATAGTATATAATATACAAATTTATATATGTAACAGTTTATATGCATTTGTAAAATTACATAATTATGGACAATTATTATAATTACTCATAACTATGTCATTTTATCAATTTATACTTAAGACACATTATATCATAATTTATATTAAATATTTACTGTCGTCCTTAGAATTTCTATAATCATTTACAGTTATGTGTGTAATCGTTTATGCATGCAATCACTCATAATTGTACATGTAATTGTTTATCATTTTATATATGTGTAATTTCCTGATGTGCTAAAATGTACATATCATAACATTTCCCATTTTAACCGATTTTGTGTGTCAACTTCGGTGGCAGGAAGCACATTCCCATTCTTGTACAAGCATTATCCATCCCAGGACTTTCTCATCATCCCAACTGTGTCCCCATTAAACAGCATCTCCCCCCCCCCTCACCTCAACTCACCTATTAGAGCTCCAAAGGCTCCCAGGTGTGACTATGTTTCAATAAAGCTTTATTTAAAAACAAAAGCAAACACATGGCTGGCTGGATTTAACCAGTATGTTATGCTGAATCCCAGCTATAAAAGAACACCTTAGAAAGAGTGGGATTGATTTCAAATCCTGCATTTGACCTGACACTCTGCAACAGCTGAGGACGTTTCTCAATGCCTTACAGGTTAGGGGTTTTTATCCAATGAAGGCTTTCACCACTTCCATGATTTAAGTGGTTCTCTTTTCTTTTTTTTTTTTTAAGACAGTCTCATGCTGTGCCCTCCGTAGAGTGGTGTAGCATCATAGCTCATGGCAACCTCAAACTCTTGGGCTTAAGTGATTCTCTTGCCTCAGCCTCCCAAGTAGCTGGGACTACAGGTGCCCGCCACAATGCCCAGCTATTTTATTTTTTGTTGCAGTTGTCATTTTTGTCTACCTGGCCCGAGCTGGGTGCAAACCCACCAGCCTTGGTGTATGGGGCTGAGGCTGTAACCACTGTGCTACGACCACCAAGCCTTAAGCAATTCTCTTAACTATATATTCCTGCATAAAGGATGGAAAGATTATAAGCTGAACACCAGACCAGAAATCTCAAGCACAGCCTTGCACGCACCAGTCACCTATCACATGAGAAATCTCAAGCACAGCCTTGCATGCATCAGTCACCTATGATATCGTTTTTGCCACTGGTTACGCACCCTCTGCTATATGTAAATAATTCACTTAAAAATGAATTAAGTGGGCTCAGAGCCTGTAGCTCAGCAGCTAGGGTGCCAGCCTCATACACCAGAGCTGGCAGGTTCGAACCCAGCCTGGGCCTGCTAAACAACGACAACTACAAGATCAACAACAACAACAACAACAAAAAATAGCCGGGCATTGTGGCAGGCGCCTGTAGTCCCAGCTACTTGGGAGGCCGAGGCAAGAGAATCACTGAGGCCCAAGAGTTGGAGGTTGCTGTGAGCTGTGATGCCACATCGCTCTACTGAGGACGACATAGTGAGACTCTGTCTCCAAAAAAAATTAAAAAATGAATTAAGTGGCTAGGCAGGATTTTCAGGGCCAATAGGGAGATAAAAGAATACCTCAGAAAAATTAAACAAAACTCCACAGCATTAAATATGGCTTGAGAAGTTTAGAGTCATCATTTAATTTTCTGCTTAAAATAAAGAAATGTGTTCCTTAATTCTGTCCACAAAGAATTCCTAGAAGCTACGGGAGCCCAGAAATAAAGGATAATCTCAGAGAGGGGTCTCTGAATACTGTTTTTCACAAAAAAGCGTCTGGGGGTCCCCAAATGGGTGATTTCAGGGTTTAGAAAGGAAATTTAAAATGGGTCTTGTTTACTTCCTAGTGGAAAAAAAGAAAAAGGGGGGATTATCAAATTCTAATGAGATGAAGACAAAAGGTTACTGGAGGCAGCTGAAAGGAGCCCCTACAAATGGAAATTCTTTTTTAAAAATTAAAGCGAAATTTGCATAATATAAAATTAGTCTTTTCATAGTGAACAGGTCAGTAGCATCAGCAGACATAGAATCTTCTGTTACTCGTTCTAGTTCAAAAACGCTTTCCTTCCTTCAGAGGGAATCTCACATCCATCCGGGCTGCTCCCTCTTCATGAATTGGTACCCCTCCAAAAAAAGATTGGGTTAGATTAAGAACACAGCAGATGATGGTAGGGATGTGAGTTTATAACAATATTAAAAAGAAAAGCAAGTGATTTCATACCATTTTAAGTTACGAAGGCCCCAGTTTGTGATATGGAAAAACCCACATACAGGCAACGGGTGGATGGTGGCTCGGCCGCACCTGCGGACAGCGGACTCGGGTCAGAGAACGGCTCAGTGTGACACAAGAACCACACTCGGGGAGCTGCAGGGCGGCAGGGGGAGGCGCCCCATCTCTGGAGCGAGGTGAGGCCATGGTGGGTACTCCATCTACAGCCCCGGTGCTGATGGCGGACCACCTGGGATGTGGGGCACGCAGGGCACCCCACCCTCACGTCAGTCACAGGACACAGAGGTCTCTCGTGTGTCTGTTGTTAGGACAGAAACACAGGAACAAGAATAGCATAGAAGCCTTTATTTCTCAAAAAGGGAAAGAGAAAGGGAGAGAGGGGAAGGAAGAAAAGGAAGGAAGGTGGTGGGGGCGAGGGGGAAGAGGAAAAAAAAAGAGGGGGCGAGGGAGGGAGGAAGGGGAGAAAGATAAAGAAGGAAAGAAGAGAGAGAAAGAGAAAGAAAGAAAGAAAAAGAGAGAGAGAAAAGGAAGGAAGGGAGGGAGACAGAGAAAGACAGAGAAAAAGAGAGACAGAGAGAAAGAGAGAGACAAGAAAGAAAGAGAGAGAGAGAAAAGGAAAGAAAGAAAGAAAGGAAAAGAAAAGAAAAGGAAAGGAAAGGAAAGGAAAGAAAAGAAAAGAAAAAGAAGAAAAGGAAAAGAAAGAAAGAAAAAAGAGAGAGACGGAAAGGAAAAAGGAAAAAAAAAGGAAAAAGGAAAAAGGAAAAAGGAAAAAGGAAAGGAAAGGAAAGGAAAGGAAAGGAGTCCGCACCCATAGCTCAGTGGTTACAGCACCAGCCACATACACTGAGGCTGGTGGGTTTGAACCCAGCGCAGGTGTGCTGAACAATGACAACTACAACAACAACAACAAAATAGCCGGTGTGTGGTAGGCACCTGTAGTTCCAGCTACTTGGGAGGCTGCAGCAAGAGAATTGCTTAAGCCCAAGAGTTGGAGGTTGTGCTGTGAGCTGTGACGCCACCGCACTCTACACAGGGCGACGGCTTGAGACTCTGTCTCAAAAAAAAAAAAAAAAAAAGAAAGAAAGAGACAGAAAATACAAGAGAAGAAAAGGAGGAAGGAAGGAGAGAGCGTTCTACAATGTTAACAAAAAGCTAAGTTTGTATGAACAGCGAAGTGTACACGGCGTTTCACTGTCCTGTTCTGCCCCAGTGCACTTCTATCTTGAGAGGCATTTTCCCAGCACCGCATTTTCTATGGGTTGTAAACGTGCTCAACTGAGAATGTGACAGGAAGACTCTGAGAAATGGTGTTGGCAGACTTCAAAAAGGAAGGACAGGGGCTCTAACTCCGACAGGGCCTGGAGCGTGATTAAACTCTCATTGCAAGAAAAAAAATAAATAAAATAATGGACACTCACAACAAAGAGATGCATGGACATTATCACAGTGATGACAGCTGGCTGGTGAGCTCAGAGCAGATTTTTTAATCTTTCATTCTTTGTCACTTTTCTATGTACTCCGATTTTTTTATTTTTATTTTTTTTGCAGTTTTTGGCCAGGGCCAGGTTTGAACCCGCCACCTCCTACTCCTTTGAGCCACAGGCGCCGCTCAAACGTAGTCCGATTTTTTCTGTGCCCATCCTAGAAAAGTGTTTAGAATGTTTTATTTTCAATATAGCAATAGAAAAAATATTGTTTAAGAGTCTGTAGTATAAAAAGCGGATAAGAAAATTATTTCCTCATGAATGCTTTTTGCCTTTATAAACTTCTTAAATGAATGAGCACAGTTAAGAACATCATTCTTCACTCAATTTGGCAACTGTAGGTCTTTTCCTGGCAGTTTAATTATTTTATCAAAAATCCTGGCATCAGGCTCGGCACCTGTAGCTCAGCAGCGAGGGTGCCAGCCACATTCACCTGAGCTGGCAGGTTCGAATCCAGCCCAGGCCCGCCAAACAACAATGACAACTACAACCAAAAAAATAGCCGGGAATTGTGGCAGGTGTCTGTAGTCCCAGCTGCTCGGGAGGCTGAGGCAAGAGAATCGCTTAAGCCCAGGAGTTGGAGGTTGCTGTGAGCTGTGATGCCACAGCACTCCACCAAGGGTGACATAGGGAGACTGTGTTTCAAAAAAAAAAAATACTGATATCCAATCTCACGCTATCACCCTGGAAATATGCCTTTTAAAATTAGCCTTTTTTAAGGGCAGCGCCTGTGGCTCAAAGGAGTAGGGCACCAGCCCCATATTCCGGAGGGGGCAGGTTCAAACCCAGCCCCGGCCAAAAACTGCAAAACAAACAAACAACTCTAAAATTAGCCTTTTTAAGGGGAAACATGGAAAAATGATTTCACAGTCACCAAATCGGGCAATAACGGGTCTTTCCTGTTAATTTAAATATTTCACCCCAAATCCTTCTGTTATTCTTTGGAACATCACTCTCAAACAGGAAAATGATAATTAGTGGTAGTTTAGGGGTAGACAGGAACGCAGAGCTAATTCCTATCCGTTTGATAAGGGGCAAAGTGGGAAGAAGAATTCCAACACTGACGTTTTTTGAGAACAAGTTTTCCTCATATAGATAGAAATGCACTCTGATTCTGTCACCAGGGTATTAACTGGTATGACTGTCCCAAACCGTATTTCCTACAGAAAAACTCTCATTCCAAGGATCTTGCCTGTGGCTTTTGACAATTGTGATGGTGTTTCCCATCCCGCATGGGTGTCTCTGAAACCGTGCAGAGACATGGAAACGCTTCTGGTGAAATAAAAGCTGATGTGTGGAGCGTAATCAAGTTACAGATCTGATCACAGAGAATGGACTAGGATGTCACCTGCTGGGAGTCTCGGGCTGGACATGCCACCTGTGGCTGGTGGCATGTACCTTCCATAAGGAAGGGCATAAGGAAGAACATGGAACTCCTTGGATATATTAAACTTGAGGGTCCTGGGCGGCTCCTGTGGCTCAGTGGGTAGGGCGCCAGCCCCACATACTGAGGGCGGCAGATTTGAACCCATCCCCAGACAAACTGCAACAACAAGAAAAACAGCCGGCGCTGTGCTGCGTGCCTGTGGTCCCAGCTACTCAGGAGGCTGAGGCCAGAGAATCGCCTAAGCCCAGGAGTTGGAAGTTGCTGTGAGCTGTGACACTACAGCACTCTACTGTGGGCGATTAAGTGAGACTCTGTCTCTAAAAAAAAAAACTTGAGGGTCCTGTGCATTAAAACTCTCCGTATTTGAAGGAAATAGAAAATAGCGGGGTAGATATTACTGTTCATATCACAACTATTCACAGACGCCAAGACGTGGAAACAAGCCAAGTGTCCATCAAGGAAAGAATGGATAAGTAAAAGCTGGTCCATGTACAAAGTGGAATATTACATGCCCATGAAAAGGAACAAGGCCCTGACACCTGCTGTAATGTGACTGCACCTTGAAGAAATGATACTCAAAGAGAGAAGTCAGACACCAAGGTCAATATCAGGATTCCGATTCTGCATTGGTAAATCCACACAGAAATCAGACAGGCAGCTGCTTAGGACAAGAAGAAGTACAAAGATGGGAGATTACAGGCTAAAGGTATCGGATTTGCTTTCTGCACTGATGCAAATTAATTTAGGGATGGTTGCACCTATTTATGAATAATACAGTAAAAACCGAGGAACAGCTTACTTCACATGGTGAATTTGTGATATGTGGGTAATATCTCAAAAAAGCTGTTTAACAAAAAAAAAAAAAAAAAAGGAAGTGGTATATAGTGATTCACACCTATGACCCCAGCACTCAGGGAGGTTGAGCTGCATGAATTACTTGAGCTCAGGAGTTTGAGACCAGCCTGAGCAAGAGCAAGACTTGTCTCTACTAAAAATAGAAAAATGGTGCGGCACCTGTGGCTCAGTGGGTAGAGCACCGGCCCCATATACAGAGGATGGTGGGTTCAGGCCCAGCCCAGGCAAACTGCAAGAAAAAAATACCCAGGTGTTGTGGCGGGCGCCTGTAGTCCCAGCTACTCAGGAGGCTAAGG
Source organism: Perodicticus potto (assembly GCA_963574655.1). NCBI lineage: Eukaryota > Metazoa > Chordata > Mammalia > Primates > Lorisidae > Perodicticus > Perodicticus potto. Next base: position 9,129 of record CAUYRH010158941.1, on the reverse strand, counting down.
CAAGAGAATCGCCTAAGCCCAGGAGCTGGAGGTTGCTGTGAGCTGTGTGATGCCACAGCACTCTATTGAGGGCGATAAAGTGAGACTCTGTCTCTACAAAAGAAAAAAGAAAAATTAGCTGGGTATTATGGCAGGCACCTGTAGTCTCAGCTACTCAGGAGGCTGAGGCTGGAGGATGGCTTGAACCCAGAAGTTTGAGGTTGCTGTGACACCACTGCACTCTACCCCAGGGCAACAGAGTAAGTCTGTCTTAGGAAAAAAAGAAAGAAAGGAAGGAAGGAAAAGGAAATGGTGTATGAAGAGTGGAGAGGGGGGTTGTAATTATAAGAATTTGAAAAGGCACCTACAGAGTCCCTGAGACCAGCAAAAGTATCACAGAATTTTAAGATATTTTGTATCTCTATCACAGCAGATCTATTTTGCTGTTATAGCAACCCAAACACAGGACACACTTATCTCCTTATAAATTCAATACAATTCTTGGGGGTGGGACACAATTATAAGAGGGAATTTACCTAATAAAGGCAACTTGTGTGACCTAATTCTTTGTACCCTCAATGAATTCCAAACAACAACAATAATAATTTCTATACAATAACCACAATACAATGATTTGATTTTGTGCACGATAGGGGTGAAGAAAAATGGCTCCCTTATTTATTTATTTATTTATTTATTTATTTATTTATTTATTTATTGCGGTTTTGGGCCAGGGCCGGGTTGGAACCCACCACCTCCAGCATAATCTTTGAGCCATGGGCGCGGCCTTAAGAGCGGCTTCCTATGCGCCCACATCCAGCCAACATTCCCAGCCCAGCTCAGCTGGGAAGTATGGGTTGAAGTTTGCCACCCTGATTTCTCCCTGCGGGTTCTGGCCCCACGTGAGCAGTTAAATGCCGGTAACACATCATCCCAGCCTGACCCATCCCGACAACTGAGGCCCCTTCTAACCTTCCAGCTCCCACCAAACCCAACGCTCCTCTCACCTGTCCACCAGTTTCTTGGCGAACCCAAAGTCTGTGAGCTTGATGTGACCGTCCCGGTCCAGCAGTATGTTTTCCGGCTTCAAGTCCCTGTAGACAATCTCCTTGGAGTGAAGGTACTCGATGGCGCAGATGATCTCCGCCGAGTAGAAGAGCCCGGTGGCCGCGGCGAAACGGCCCCTGTTCCTCAGGTAGCTGAAGAGCTCCCCGCCTGGCACAAACTCCATCAGCATATAAAGAAACCGCTCATCGTGGCAGGTCCAGAACCTATGGGAGACCAGCACACGCATGAAAGCTTGGCCAGAGACAGGTGAGAAGATGCACGTTTAATACTAAAACCTGGGCGGCTTACAAAAAAGACATTTACTGCTCACAGGTCTGGAGGCTGAATATCAAGATCCCAGCATGGCAGACGCTGTAGTGGTGGGGACTCATCTACACCAACATCCAGCATGTCTATCCATCTATGTACCTATCCTCCTAATACCTACCACCTGTCTATCAATCATGCCATCTTCACGGCGCCCATAGCTCAATAGGTAGGATGCCAGTCACATACACTGAGGCTGGCGGGTTCAAACCCAGCCTGGGCCAGCTAAAACAATGACAACGGCAACAACAACAACAAAAAATAGCCGGGCGTTGTGGTGGGTGCCTGTAGTCCCAGCTATTTGGCAAGAGAATCACTTAAACCCAAGAGTTTGAGTTTGCTGTGAGCTGCGACGCCACAGCACTCTACCCGGGGCAACAGCCTGAGACTCTGTCTCAAAAAAAAAGAAAGAAAAAAATCATCTGTCATCTTCACGGTGCCCATAGCTCAATGGGTAGGACGCCAGCTACATGCACCGAGGCTGGCGGGTTCAAACTCAGCCTTGGCCAGCTAAAACAATGACAACGGCAACAACAACAACAAAAAATAGCCGGGCGTTGTGGTGGGCACCTGTAGTCCCAGCTACTCGGCAAGAGAATCGCTTGAGCCCAAGAGCTGGAGGTCGCTGTGAGCTGTGACGCCACGGCACTCTACCGAGAACAACAGCTTGAGAGTCTGTCTCAAAAAAAAAAAAAAAACATCTGTCATCTAAATCTCTCAGTACTCTGGGTTCTCTTCACATCGCATAAATCTTTCGCCTTGTACTAAATCAATCTCTCAATGTCTATCACCTACCTGTATCACTGTCATATCTACCTGTGACATATCTGTCTCAGGATCAATTTCAACATCTATCCTGCGTATCGATAACTGGTTATCAGGTCTCTACCTCTGTATCTGTAATATCTGTCCATGTACCATCTGTCCATCACGGGATTCATGACTGGACAGCATTCTGCTGGTGGGTGTCTGCAGGTACCTGTGCTGGCCATGCCTTGGGGGGAGGGGGGTGTGCCAGCAGCTGGTGTGTGGGGCCCAGGGACAACGCTCAGGGCTCGCAGTGCACAGGATACCCCACACAGGGGCGAGCCCAGCCCCAGGTAAAAACTGCAAAAAACAAACAAAAAAAAGATAATAGATGACAGACATACACAGACAACAGGCAGATAAATATATAGAGGTGGGTTTGAGAGTCATCCAGCTCCAAATGTCAGCAGTGTTTAGACAGGAATCCAGTGTTAGCCCATGGGCCTCTCTCTCTACCCCCGTTTATCTATTTAGATATGTCTCGCCCATCATCTACTATAACCCACCTTTATATATTTATCTGCCTATGGTCTGTGTATATCTGTCATCTATTTTTTTTTGCCAGTTTTTGGCCAGGGCTGGGCTTGAACCTGTCACCCCAGGGATATGGAGCCAGCGCCCTACTCCTTGAGCCACAGGTGCCTGTAGTCCCAGCTACTTGGGAGGTGGAGGCAGGAGACTCTCTTGGGCCCAGGAGTTGGAGGTTGCTGTGAGCCCCTATTATCTATTTTTACTCATCTTCCTATTGATCTATCTGCGTGTATCATCCACCTATAGGTCACCTATTATTAACTATAAGTATCTAACAAACCTATCATGTATTACTCACCTTTGTGTATTTATTTACCTATCCACCTGTCAACCACCTGTATCTATTATCCATCTACATTATCAGTCATTACCTGTATTTATCTATCATCTGTTATCTATATTTTTTTCTTTTTCCTTTTGTGGGGTAGAGTCTTACTCTGTCACTGTGGGTAGAGTGCCCATGGCATCATCATAGTTCACAGCAATAAAAAACTCAAGAGTCTTGAGCTCAAGTGACCCTCCTGCTGCCTCAGTTTCCTGAGTAGCTGGGACTACAGGGGCCTGCCAGGACATGGACTAGTTTTTCTATTTTTATTTATTTATTTATTTATTTTTGAGACAGAGCCTCAAGCTGTCACCCTGGATAGAGTGCTGTAGCATCACAGCTCACAGCAACCTCCCAACTCCTGGGCTCAAGCTATTCTCCTGCCTTTGCCTCCCAAGTAGCTGGGACTACAGGTGTCTGCCACAACACTGGCCATTTTTTGGTTGCAGCCGTCATTGTTGTTTGGCGGGCCCGGGCTGGATTCGAACCCGCCAGCTCAGGTGTACGTGGCTGGCGCCTTAGCCCCTTGAGCCACAGGAGCTGAGCCGTTTTTCTATTTTTAGTAGAGTCAGGGTGTCACTCTTGCTCAGGCTGGTCTCAAACTCCTGAGATCAAACAATCCACCTGCTTTGGCTCTATTATCTCTCTTTATACATCTAATCATTTATCACCTCCCTATGTCTCTCATCTGTTATTATTACCTGCCTTTATCTATTTTCTATCTACCTATTAAATCTCTATCATCTCTGGCAGTGCTTTGCAACAAGGCACAATTTTACACTCCAAGGCATACTGGGTGATACCTGCAGACATTTTTGGTCATTACGATTAGGTAGGCAGTATTGCTAGCATCTGATGGGTGGGCTCAGGGACTCTGCTCAACACCCCACAGTGCCCAGGCCACCCCGCCAGAGACAGTCCTCCAGCCCCAAATGAGCAAGGCACCTCAGCTGAAAACCCCTGTTCCACACCTTCATCAAGTAGACAGGAAAGGACATATGATGAGCCCAGAGGCAGATGGATGCGGCTCGCAAACCCCATCCAATGTCCACCACCCTTGCGCAAACCACATCAGCCCAAAGGGCAACGAGCAGGAGCGTCAGCCCAGTGGGAAGCCCCCTGCCAAGGGGCCGACGGGTCTCCCTCCACGATGACTACCATTCTTCACGGACACACTCGCCTGGCTCCCGCTCAGGACAGACAGCTACAAAATGCAGCAATTCCAAAATAGTTCTTGTAGTCTTATACTGAATAGCTATTGTAGTCTGACATGATCGGTGTTCAGAGAAAGCTCCCACCACCTGGTGAGACACTCTGCAGATAGTGGGACCTTATTCAAAGGGGATTCACTCCAAGACCCCAAGGGAATGCCTAGATAGTATCAAACTCTACGGACACAGGTTTTTATGATCCGACCACAGAGTCAGCTCCTAGCTGACCAGTTGGTGGGCAGGGTACAGCGCCAAGAGGTGGTGGACAAAGGGTTGATCCCCATCATGCACGGAACACTGCAAGGTCTCACCTCACTACCCAGATCGGCGTGCCATTTAAAACCCACAAGCTGTTTATTTCTGGAATTTTCCCTTTAATATTTTGGAACCCCAGCTGACAACTGCTAACAGCAACCACAGAAAGCAAAGCCACAGTGGAGGGGAGACCGCTATGCTTACAAAATCTACAAACGCGTCACACTGTGGGTGGTAACTTTGGGGAAAACACAAACCTTCGTTGTAACTATTATCCGGAGGAGAAACGGGCACCGTATGGGAACAGGTGATTCGAAGCAAAATGTCTCCACCCGCCAGCTAGAGATTGGATAATTCTGTCACTGGAGTTTGTAAAAATATGCTCTACGATTTAAGAAAAGATAACTAATAACAGCTCCAGAGCCTTTAGAATTATGGTGCCCAACCCTGGGGCCCCGTGGACCTGTACCCATCTGCAGCCTTGATTTCCGTTCTGTTGAGAAACAGATACCCAGGCTCGGCGTCCGAAGCACAGTAGTTACGGCGCCAGCCACATACACCGCGGCTGGTGGGTTAGAACCCATCCTGGGCCAGCTAAACTACAATGACAACTGCAGTAAAAAATAGCTGGGTGTTACGGCAGGTGCCTGTAGCCCCAGCTACTTGGGAGTTTGAGGCAAGAGAATCGCTTAAGCCCAAGAATTGGAGGTTGCTGTGAGCTGTGACGCCATGGCACTCTGCCAAGGGCAACACAGTGAGACTCTTGTCTCCAAAAAAAAAAAGTAAAACAGATACCCAAATTGGACAAATTTTGAATGTCTGCCAAATCTCAAAATGGTGAGTATCATCCTCTTGCACACAAGATCGAAAAGTCGCCTCAAATTGGACGTGGACTTAAATGAGTCCATACCACCAGCTGGAGGTGATACATAAACAAACATGCCATGTATGCCAGCAAAGGGCTCTCGGGGCAGCCTCTAAAATATTAAAGGGAAAATCCCAGAAGTAAACAGTTTGAACGTTTTACGGGGCATGCTGTCCTGGGTAGCGTGATGAGACGTTGCTTCATCCTATACAGGATAGCCCGGGAAGCAGCCACGGGGTCCGTGATGCAGCAAAGAAACTGCCCTCTCCCAAAAACAAACCGACTGAGGTAACCTGAGGTCAAATTCTAATGCACTGAACCGGCGCTGATTAGAGACTTTAGGTATATAAACAACTCCGGTGCTTTCCTGGAAGCAGGGAACGCTGACATCAGACTATCTGGTCTTTTCTCCAAGTTCCTGGTGGTGGCCGGCAATTCCTGGTGGTTCCGGGAGGTGGTGAAGGCATTAGCCGGGTCTCTACCTCCACTGCATGCTCTGAGTTTCTCTGTTTCAATGTTTTCCCTCTTCTTTTTTTTTGTTTTCAGACAGAGTCTCACTACATCACCCTGGGTAGAGTGCTGTGGCGTCATAGCTCACAGCAACCTCAAACTCTTGGGCTTAACTGATTCTCTTGCCTCAGCCTCCCAAGTAGCTGGGACTACAGGTGTCCACCACAGCGCCCGGCTATTTTTTTGTTGCAGTTGCCATTGTTGTTTAGCTGGCACGGGCTGGGTTCGAACCCACAAATGGGTGTATGTGTCCAGCGCCTTAACCACTGAGCAACAGGTGCGGCCCTGTCTTTCCTTTTTTTACAGGAATACCTGGATTAAAGGCTCATGGCAGAAGGGCACGAGCCCTTCCTAGCTTGCAGTGTAATCTCATCTTCCAAGACCTTGTTTGCAAATAAAGTTCTACTCAGAGTGTGAGGGAGGTGAGGACGTCAGCCTGTCTTCTTCGGAGACCATTCAGCCACGACACGTGGAATTACCGGAATTGGAGGCCCTCGCCTAAGATGTGACAGACACCGCACAATTTCACCTTGGAAAAACATGTGATAATATGAATGAAACACAGGAGAGGGGCCCCACTGCTCCAACACCGCCCTGGAAAGAATTCCCTCCTTCTGCTCCACGCTTAGCAAAATTTGTTGCTTTTCAACAGCAACCTCCTAAGCTGTTGTTTTCATATGAATACTGTTCATGTTCTGCGTCCTCCTAATTTCACCGCAAACACACCCCAGATCGTGCCACTTGGGGCCCAGCAGAATCTAGCTGCTAGATGCAGTGTCCAGTAAAAAACAAACAAACGGAAAAACTAGATCTTCAAAAAACACTTTCTGGGATTCACCCTGTGTTTTTACTTTGGGACTTGTATTCGGTGTCTTTGACCAGGTGAGGACGATTTAGCAGTCACGTAAAGGCAGCTACATCACTATTCGAACATATCTACTTAAAACCCTACAAATCTAACGTCCTTTTGCCCAAATCACAACTTTAGCTTAGAGAAGAGACAGAACCAGCAGTCTGTCTTTTCAGAGTCTTTTAAGGTTGCTGTGAAAGAAAAGAAAGCAGTTCTTTTTTTTTTTTTTCAGACAGACTCTTACTATGTCACCATCTGTAGCGTGCTGTCGCATCACAGCTCACAGCAACCTCCAACTCTTGGGCTTCAGCAATTCTCCTGCTTCAGCCTCCCAAGTAGCTGAGACTACAGGCGCCTGCCAGAATGCCTGGCTATTTTTTTGTTGTTGCAGTTGGTTAGCTGGCCTGGGTCAGGTTCGAACCTGCCACCCTTGATGTATGTGGCTGGCGCCTTAACCACTATGCTAGCGGAGCCGAGCCTAGAAGCCACTCTTAATGACCAGAGGAAAATCTATGTGCTCTGATTTGATTCCCTTCTTTACAGCCACAGGCTGAGTCCCATCTGCCACGGTGGACTCCAGCCTCCATCCAAGACTCTGAGCATTCAATTTGCCTGTGTTTATCAATTACCGAGTCTAAGGTATTTTTTTCACAGGAGCCACAACAGACTAAGACATTCATAGCAAAAAATAACGTGGCAGAAGCAGAATTCATTGGCTAAATGCTGGATACGTCCAACGTGGGGCCTGCAAGCGGAGATGCCCAACTCTGGACCAGAGACAGACACAATGACTTTAAATGAAGCGAGTTCTTGACAAACTGAGTTCATGTGCTTCCCAAAAAAGCTCTGGATGGGAGTGGAGGGAACCCAGAGTTCTGCAGGGTCAACCGCTTCCCAACGGAGGTGCCAGGCTCACCCGGGTGGGAGCAGCGGCCTCCGGGTCAGGGGTGCCCGTCTATGCCATCAAAGGCTGAGCAGATGTGAGTGCCCAGGGCTGTCGTGCTCCGAGCCTTGGCAGGGGTCCCAAGCTCAGTGCACCCTAACAAGCAGAGCAGGGAGAGCTCGGGGGACCCCAGGAGACCGACTCACAGCCCAGGAAGGGGTGGGACCCCAGGAGGCAGACTCACAGCCTGACCAGGAACGGGTGGCTGACTTCCTTCAGGACAGACTTCTCATTATGCACATGCTGTTCCTGCTTCAAGCGGATGACGTCGGGGATGCTCATGACCTTCAGGGCGAAGAACTGCTCGGTGGTCTTTTCCTTCACCAGGTGAACCCGCCCGAACGTCCCTGTGCCTGGGAAGAACAGAGGGAAGCGATCAGATCTCAAGCAACTACAGGCATGCAAGAAACAGCTGGCTGCACTGCTACCCCAAAACAGGCTCCGCCAACCTCAGAATCTCAGCATCACAGCATATGGGAGGGCTGGGCGGTTCTCGCCTCGAATTTGCAACTGAATACGCTCAGAGTTACAGAGAGGGTCTTCAATTTGGGGGAAAAACATGCCATCATGTCTACTAACACATCTTCCTTGGAGACCTGCCTCCCTTGCCCCCACCTACACACACCCATGCAAACTTTCCCACCTACAAGAAGTATTACAGAAAAGAACGGTAAATGTTTTCCTTTGACATGCCTTTTCCTCTGCAAACTTTTTGGAAAAAGACAGACCTCAGACGCACCTGTCTTCCCCCACACTAATACTGCTAAAGACACTGTGTCTTTATTTTAAAATCCGGCACAAGCTGGCATGAACTAGTTGGAGGTGGTCATAGAAAGAGGAAATGCTGCATTTTTGCCATGTAGAATGCAAATGTTTTTACCCAATTTTGTTGAAGGGAAAATCAGAAAGCCCATTATACATAATATAGAGTTGCCAGAAAGGCTGTGTGCAGTTTTGTTTTCTTTTCCTTTTTTTTTTTTTTTTTTTGGTGGCCTTGCAAATGCAAGACCTCAAAAAAATTGGGTAGAGACTCAGAATTGTTCCACTTCACGAAAATCTTTAGCAAAAGGCAAAAGATTTATGCGATCTGAAAAGAAACCAGAGTATTCATATGCAGTTTTAAATTACACACTATTTTAATTTGTACATGAACTTTAAGACCACCCTATATGATACAAAGTAAATGCCACAATTCCTGCATGAAACCAAAAACAAGTACCTAGATATAAACAAATAAAATTTGTAGTTAAAAAATTAAAATGGGGCGGCACCTGTGGCTCAGTGAGTAGGGCACCGGCCCCATATACCGAAGGTGGCGGGTTCAAATTCAGCCTCGGCCGAACTGCAAAACAGAAAAATAGCCGGGTGTTGTGGCGGGCGCCTGTAGTCCCAGCTACTCGGGAGGCTGAGGCAAGAGAATCGCCTAAGCCCAGGAGTTGGAGGTTGCTGTGAGCTGTGACGCCGCGGCACTCTACTGAG
>CAUYRH010158940.1:0-18069 GCA_963574655.1 Perodicticus potto | reverse complement strand
GTCCCAAGAGTGTATGTACTGTCTGAATCCACCTATATTTCCTAAATGACAGATTTTGTAACTGAAAACCATGGTTGCCAGGAGCTAGGAACTAGGGTCTGTGGGGAGGGGAGGAGGAGGATGGGTGGAGAGAGGGTAAATGGTGGGATCACACTTATGGTGCATCTTAGAAGGGTACAGGTGAAACTTACTAAAAGCAGAATACATATGTTTTCATACAATAACCAAGAAAATCCTATGAAGGTTATGTCGAACAGTTGGATGAAAATATATCAGATGTATATGAAACCAGCGCATTGTACCCCATGATTGCCACTAAAGTACATAGCTATGATTTAATAAAATAAAAAAAAAAAAGGAGAACCTTCAAAAGATTGCAGTAAAAACAGGATAACACAGCGGGGTATGGTGGCTCACACCTATAATCCTAGCACTCTGGGAGACCATGGTGGGAGGCTCACTTGAGCTCAAGCGCTCAAGACCAGCCTGAGCAAGAGTGAAACTCCGGCTCTACTGAAAAATTGAAAAATTAGCTGGTCACTGTGGTGGGTTCCTGTAGTCTTAGCTACTCAGGAGGCCATGGCAGGAGGATGGCTTACTCAGACGTTTGAGGCTCTTGTGAGCTAGTCTGAGGCCATTGAAATTCTAGCCTAGGGCAACTCGGTGAGATTCTGTTTTTAAAAAAGGCAAAAAGAAAAACAAAACAAAAAACAGGACAACACTTGGGATTCTCGTGGTGTTGGAACTTCAGATCTTCACTGTATACCTGTGGGAGCAGCCCAAATACCTCCTAGCAGCAGTATGATTGCATGGCACTGTGTTCATACAGGAGAATACCTTATGGCAATTTGAATTGAATGAACTACCTACCTACCTACAGATGAATTGCTTAAAAAAATATATTAAGCAACAAAAGTCAGCCAGACACGCTGCCTGATTCCCTTCATATGAAGTAAAACTGGGCAACAGTGCTCACTGGTGTAAGAAGTCAGGGCAGTAGTTTCCTATGGGAAGAAGGAGCCCTACTGACTAGGATGGGTAGAAAGAGAATTTCTGAGGGCTAGAGATGTTCTATTTCTCATCTATATAGTGGGGTGACATTGGACCCTCTCCTCAAATACCCTCTATTATTCCTCATAAACTGAAGAACGACATTGAAACGCAACGAAATGATGTATAAGGCTTTTGAATATTCCTACTGTCCTTTACCAGACATTGCCTTCACTCCACACACTACAGTCTTTCATTTCACTAATATTTGCTGGTTTCTTACTGGTACAGAGCACTGTGCTAGGTAACAGTAATATAATTTGAAACAACATACGTAAGTTTTCCTCTCTAGCAGTCTTTACCATCCAGTCAAGAGGACAGGATGTTAGTTAATTACATGTCATAAGGCTAGAGCTATGATAGAAGAAATGCAGGAACATAATGTAGAAATATCTAACTGAATCTAGAGCAAGACCGAAAAGATCTCATGGCAATTAAGGTTGACTCTAATAAAGGGGCTTGTAAATCCAAAGTACAACGCTCTGTGTGTGTGTGTGACAGAGAGAGAGAGAGAGAGAGAGAGAGAAAGAGAAAGGCAGAGGAAAGAGAGCTAGCTTAAGTAGTCACCAATTAACTTACGGAGATTTGTCTTACACAGTCTCAATCGGCAGATTGAGCATTTTTAAATCTATAGTATTTCTCAATGAACTTTTTTTGTAAAGAAGTAGAGCTTTCTGAAATTAGAATAAACGATTGTGCTGACTTTTTAATTACACCAGCTTTTCAAAGCAGACGATGCAAAGAAGGGTGATTGGACTAGAAGAGGTAGATTCCCCTGACACCAAGACTGTGTGACAGTCACGCAGTAAGCGTACCTCCCATTGGTCCTCAGTGATTCATTAACGGAGCACCACTTCTACAGGCCCGGCCATGTTGGGTTATGATTTCTCAATGGATAGGACCCAGGTGAATACAGAGATTAAAACTTATCTGCTTATATTTCTTATGGACATTACAAGACAATAATTTGTTTTTAATAAAAGTCCCTACCAAATACAAAATCCTAATTAAAACAGTTAGCTTACTTTTTCCCTCTGTGAATATTGACTTTTTGTCCTTCAGTTTGCAGCTGGCAGTATTTACTATTTGACCAATAAAACAAGTCCACTTTTCTTAAGGTGTTCCAAATACTTGGAACTAAGAAATAAGGGAGTATCACGAAGCCATTTTGTTCTGTTCCCATGGAAACTCTACCAAATTTCTATAGCAGAGAAGTTACTCTTTGGTTATTTCTGTGAACTGCTTTAAGTGCACCTTCTATTACATGCAGCAGATAATTTATGTGTACATAAGACTTTAAATGTTTGGATTCTTGACAGTGAGGGAGGACGTCAAAACTAGACCTTAGATTTTGAGTGATGATGAGACTCTTTAGAGTTCTTATCTTTCATCGAAGCTATCACTTGAGTCTGTTAATTTTCTTCCTTTTTGCTCTCAATATTTCTTTCAACTACCTTCTCCCAGAACATTCCTTCTGGGCCTAAAACTCCTGATTCTGCTCAGTATGCCATTCTCCAGTTGTGGTTCGCTCTTTGGGACTGAGCTCGAGATATATGGCAGGTCTCGTTGTGGGATCAGCCTTTCCTGGAAGATGGAAGATTTCCAGGAAGTTTATCCCACAAAGCTTGTATGACAAGACCCACAATTAATCGCCAGCCTCCCATTCTCAGTGCTATTATATGTAGTATAACTAAAATTAAAAAATGTTTTAAAGTCATTTTAACAAATACTTTTCTTACCAACATGAAGGTATATCTTGGAATACTTCAGTGACAAAAAATCTGGCCAACTACAGAATCTGGCATAATTCCTTTACATCACGAAGTTAACATGAAGTTACATACATCTGACAACAAACATTACCTTAATCTGTTAAAATAAGCCTGTGTGAAATTAGAAATTATTACTAGCTCTGCTTTAGTGCCTAAAGTATCACAATGTCACACTCAACAAATCTAAAGGAAATCTTTTCTTTAAATAGCTAGGAAGAGCATTTGTTAAAAATGACTTGAGTTTCACCTTCTAGAATAGACTTGTGAAATTTTCCATCCCTTGTAGTTAGCAACTCAACATGTTTTGATCCTCTAGAAATAAATATGTGAAACTGAAACAACTTGATGGGAGAACTCTCTTTAGAGCCTGTTTTGAAAAGAACTGTGCTGTCCTACAAAATTAGAAGCCACCTAGGCATGTTGTGAAGCTTTTCAAAACGGTAGCTCTGAGCAAGGCTTGAGTCTAGAAAAGTGGTGCTGAGTCACATTCTGCTTATAAAGGTTGTAACAAAGCCAGATGAATGAAAAAGAAAGAGAGAAAGAGGGAAAGAGGGAAAGAGAGAAAGAGAGAAAGAGAAAGAAAAAAAGAGAAAGGAAAGGAAATGTGAGGAAAGGGAAATTTTAAGTTTTGGTCCCCACTCAGATAAGAATGATGACTATATTGTTGCTAGAGTCCCAGCAAAGCAAAACGAAGTTGTTTGACTTGCAATAACCAAACTGAAGACAGTGGAAGACAAATTGAAGACACTGGTTGGTTGGTTATTACTTTTAATTGCCAGTATCCTATTGATCATGGAGGCTGAACACAAAAAGAACCCAAAGCTTTGCTTAACATTGTATTCAGTCCATTTCCAGGAAGTTTTTACTTACAGCAAAATTTCCAATTATCAGCTGATATATTCTAATATCTAGATTTAAAAATGTTAGAATTTTTGTTGATCATATACAATTTTTTCTTCTAAGATTCTGAGTACAAAAATGAATGATAAGGAAAGAAGCAAGGACAAGAAATCAATTTGTAATTAAATTGTAAAATTCCATTTTCATTAAATTGCCCTTTGGTGTGGCCAATTTTACATCTTTTTTATATAAGGAAACATATATATGTGTGTGTGTGTGTGTATTTATATATGAAAAATACAGCCTCCTTTGGTACAAAAGATGAAATACAGTTTACTTTTTATGAGACAGTAAGTGACACAAAGTATTATTTTATTTTTAAGATCGGCATTTAAAAACTTTAACTTAGTTTGGCTGATTTATTTAAAATTTTTAATGAAATAAAGGAGGGAAGAAAGACAAAGAAGGAAAAAAGAAGAAAAGAAGGGAAGAGATAAAGAAAATAAAGGAATGAAAAGTTAGAAAAATGTCCATTTGCAGCATTATAAAAGAACTTGTAAATCAACATTAACATTGCCTATCTGTGGTTCTGTGGTATTAAGTACACATAAGGCAATATAAAGGTGTGATGCTTGGACTCATAAAGATCTACAGTAAAGTTACATTAATTGGAAACATTAGCAACAGGTGTTTTTCTTACTGCACATCTATCTTGCAGCCTTAAAACTGCCAGTCTAAATATTCAAGTATTTTTCTCCTGTGGTTGATTGTTACACAGCAAATAATATTTAACACCAGCCAGATTGACCTTATTTGGCTGTATTTCTTATTCTTTAATGAATTGTTATGCAAAGCAAGGTGCATGAACATATGTTTTCCCTATTACTTCTTTCATATATTTTTAAACACTTAGTCTGGAATGTTAAACCTCATACGGAAGAAATAACATATTAGCATTGAGGCTATTTGCAAACATATATGCTATGAATCATGTGTTAACATGATAATTGTTTCCACACACACCCGCATACATAGAACCCACAACAAGAATTACTAAAATAATTGAAGGAAAACTTAAAAGTAAATATTTCAACTCACTTTTTCAAAGTAAATATTTTTCACCTAGTTTGTATGTCCTGAAAAGAATTAAATTTTTAAGTTTCTTTGAATGTTTATTCATGCTAATAATTTTTTTCTTTCCTTTTGAATGTTTTAAGACTCCCTAAACTCTTCTTCATACGCCATTGTGTGGGGGAAAAAAGGTAAAAAGCCACAGAATCACTAACTAACCAAGATTAAAAAATATTTGTCCCAGGCCCTGCAAATTAAAAACTGCAGATTCTGAAAGATGAGGAAAAAACACACAAAAAGAGGAAATCATAGAGAAAGGTCTATTTTATGGAAACACAGAAAGCCTGCAACTTATCCCCTCTCTCAGAAACCTTTTCCACTCACTTTCCCCTTATGTTACTACACAAACAAGGAAAGGCCTTTGGGTCACCAATAAGATCAGTTTTTAAAAAAGAAAATTAGAGCATGTTAACCAATAACATATGAAGGTACATAGCACAGCATTCTTTGATGGAATTTGAGCCAAAACCCTCTGGGTTCAAAATATCAGTTTTACCAAAATGCATATTGTCCTTCTAAAGATATAGTAATAGCACTCCATTAAGATTTGTAATATTCAATAAACAAATCAGGAGCAGGTTTTTAGATATAAAATTATTTAATTATTCAAAGGAAACATGGCACAGTCATTTTAAAGACACAACAAATAACATGTGTGAATTTCTCATTTAGTTTCTGAGAGTTTTGTATGAGGGTGCATTTTGTGGTGTGTGTTTTTTATTTGTTTGTTTGTTTCCCCTCCTTTTCATTGTGACTAGGACAGAGCTATGGAGGGAGAAATAATGGCCAGGAAAATAACCACTTTTCCCTGTTGATGATAGTGACAGTAAAACTGACTTACATGGCAACATTAAGAGAAATATAGCCTGAAGTCCCAGCTCCTCAGGAGGCTGAGGCAAGAGAATCACCTAAACCCAAGAGCTGGAGGTTGCTGTGAGGTATGATGTCACAGCACTCTACTGAGAGTGACAAGTGAGACTCTGTCTCTAAAAATAAAAAACAGAGAAATATAAATTTGACCTAATTTGGGAAATAATATTTCATTTTGGTCCTGCTATAGATTCATTTATATTATTAGTAAAGCAAATGATATGGGCACGTTGCTAGTATAGATGACTTTTAGGACTTTTTCTTCCCAGTCTTGCTACTGGTCTGTTTATTACATAGGTAAGTTATGATGGTTCCTCATCTGAATTCTTTCTTCCCATCTCACTGTATTTATTAGAAAATACCCCCTTCCTTATTGTTCTTAAATGTTGGGGCAAAAAGAATCATATAAACTAAAAGAAAGGGAGTGATACAGATAAGAAATCTAAAGCATGTCCTGAGCAAAATAGAATAGACTAGGGATGTAATACTGTGATATTTTTGACATTATAAGAAGTCCAGGAATGGTCAGCCAATTGTTGAGAGCTGCTGGGAAGCTTTTCAAAGTCCCACGTCCTTTCTAGCTTCTTCAACCACCATCTTTAGCTTGTGGCTTTTGTTCTCAAGTTCACAATATAGCTGCCCCACCTCCAGAGATTATGGCTGCATTCTAGACTGGAAGGAAATATTATTACCACTAGTCGGCAGGGAGTCTGGAGGAGTAAGCACTAGTAATAGAACAAAGTCAAGTTTCTGTAAATAATAGAGGAGGAAGAAATAAGACTTCATCTTGTTGATCTTTCCACTTGAATCTACTTGCACACTCTTTTGGGGAAAGATAAGTTAGAAAAAGAAAAAGCTGAAGAAGTGGATGAATGAATTAGTAAATTGGCTGTTCGTGAGAACAGGGGATATTATTACTGTTTGTGCCTCTTCTATTTGATCTATGTGCTTGGGTCAAAATAAGGTCTGAGTGCTTGTTTTAGGACATGAACTTTAGAAAAGAGAATACTCTTCTAAACCCAGCACACACATGATGTTGTAGTAAACTAAATTTAAGGTTCAAGGTCAATCAGATGCTTGAAGACAATTAAAGAAACTATAAATGAACGGGCTTCTGAGTTCCTGACAAAAACGTTCAATGTTCAAAAAACACATACATTTGGAATTAAATGCAGGAAAACCCTACTTGTAAGTTGTCTGGGATGACTTTGGGAGGTAGACTTATAAAATTTTAAGCCTATTCCTCTTTCAGCAAATCGCTGTTGACTTTCAGCAATAGTTTTTTTTTTTTTTTTTTTTTTTTTTTTGAGACAGAGCCTCAAGCTGTCACCCTGAATAGAGTGCCGTAGCATCACAGCTCACAGCAACCTCCAATTCCTGGGCTCAAGCAAGTCTCCTGCCTCTGCCTCCCAAGTACACAGGCGCCCGCCACAACACCTAGCCATTTTTTTGGTTGCAGTCACCATTGTTGTTTGGCGGGCCCGGGCTGGATTCAAACCCGCCAGCCAGGTGTATGTGGCTGGTGCCTTAGCCCGTTGAGCCACAGGCGCTGAGCCTCAGCAATAGTTCTTTACTCACTTTCTGGACCCTTCTTTTTCTTATACTATATACTGGCTCAAGAAAAAAAGTCTGACATCAGTATTTTTTAATATATTTTAATGATTATTTCTGTAAATGGCTTAGATGATCGATAAGAAAGGTTAGTATTATTTATTAAAGCATAGAGAAAAACTCATAATATAATAAATATTGATTCCTGATGTTTTGACATTCAACTTCTTTTGTCTTCTAAAAATTTACTATGATTGTAGGAATTTTGTATTAATAAAATCCTTATCTTATATTTCCCCAGTGTCTATGACAACTGCTTTTAAAAAGCATCAAATGACTTAATATATATTTACTAATGAGAAGGATAGTGGGACATGGCATATTTATATTTTTCCATATTTGAAACCTAATGTGATCTGAAATAGTGAATTTAAATATCTTGAATATATATTCTACTTCAATTATCTATGTTTCTGAATTTACATGATGATGAGATAAATATATTTTCAGCTTGGAGAAGTTATATTTAGGAGATGATCATTTGTTTAACTACTTAAAAATTAGTTTATTTTCACTTTTTGCAAGCTATAGAAACCTAACATCTAATCAAAGGCTTATTATCAATGAACTAAAAACAGTGGAAGTATAATGAGTTAAGATGGTATTTATGTAATAATTTTTATAAAATTATCCTCCATCTCCTTACTCTCAAAACACACGAACCCAGTAAGCAATTTTTATGCATTAACATGCATACTGATATTATAAATTTTAACATAAAAATAAATTTAAAGACCGGTTCTTTCCTAGCCCTCTCATTGTTCAGATGAAAACCTGAAATTCAAAATGTTAAACTATATTCTGAGGAATGAATCTTTTGGTCATTTTAGAAAGAGTCAAAATTTCCAGTGCTGTGTATTTTTCTATGCATTCTGTCTCCCCATTAACCATAGCAGGTATCAAGTCACATAACTTGAAAGTCAAGAGCATCTTGGAGTCATTGGTTTCCAAGGTTCTCAACCAAAATTAGGTGAACAGATAGCATCAAATAAACGTATGTCTCTTCATTCCAAGGGGCACAATATGGGACTTGTGGTCTCTATATCCCATGGACAAGTGACCTACAGATGCCAAGAGATTTACCCTGTAACTATAGTACATTGAACAAATGTTATACATTTCTATTACTATACGTGCTATGCATTAATCTATTTCAACATCTCCCCCCAGATTGAATCCTCTTATACTGTCTCTGCCTGGTGACCATTCATTCTACTTGACATGATTATTAAACAGGACAATGACCTGAAAGACACAGGTTAATAGCAGGCACTTTATCCAGGTCCCAGTGTTTGATCAAAGTCCCTCCACATCCTTCTCCTTGTGAGGAAGACTATGGCATATAAATGTGCAAATCATTTCTAGGTCTCTTTAACAGACTGTGCAAGAATTTAGCTTACCTGTGAGACAGCTCTAGATTTATCCCCAGCTCCTTAACATAAACCTCCACCTGGAATAAAAAAAAAAAAAAGCCGCATCAGTCAGCACATTGGAAGGTAATACTTTAGAAAAGTAGGAAAATAAAATTATTGTCTGTTGAAGATTTTGTTCAGTGACCCTTAGCTGACATGGTCTGAATAAAAGAGCACAAATGTCATCGCAGCCTGGAAAAATCATGCAAAGAGAAAACTCCTGATGGTGGTTCATTTTTATTATAAAGAGAAGCAAAAATCTATTTAGGCTGCTTTTATAAATTTTAAAATTAAGCCCTGTGCTCATGATTATGGGGAGAGAATACCACAGATATGTACATTACCAGTATATAAGTTGTCACTGCAAAATAAGCAGCCACAAAATCTGAGTTGCATTTAAAAGTTAGCTTAGCCATTTGGAGTGGTTGTGTAGATAGCTTTACTGACCTTGGCTGTGTTTATACATAGGCCAAGGATTTGTGTAGGGTTGGTGGCTTATTTCTGAGATCCTGGCCTAGGGAGAGTGGGATAAATTCTTTATACCTCTCAATCTCTCCAGGCTAGCCAGGGTGTACTCTCATGGCATGGTAGAGACTCAAAAACTAGCAAGCTCACTTGTCATCACTCTGCATGAGTCGTGTTTGCTAAGACTTCTGGCTCCAACGGTATGCCATGGCCAGAGTTAGAATAGATGGGGACCTCAAACCTGCATGGTAATAGACCGGGATTTAAAAAAGGGTGGGAAATCAGAGTCAGCTTTGCAATCCCCTACAACATATGCCTTTAAATCACATTGTAAATCAAGGTTTCACAAAAAGTCTTTTTAGTGTTCTTTGTGTAAGTGCACAATAAAATGATAAACATCAAATACGATGATAATTCATTTGCTTTACTCATAAAAATAGTACTCTGCCCCTTGTTTGGGAGTGCGAATAGCACGATCACTTTTTTTTTTCACATTAGTGTGAGGGTAAAAATGAGTAGGTTATATTGTTTGTGTTTCTAAGGTAAATTGAGGTTGTAGTCCAGCCTCTCCTCTGAGGGGTGGGTATGCTGCATACCCTTCCATTATGTACTTTAGAATGATCAGTTCCCTAGTGCCTTAGGTGCCAAGAAACTCAAAATTAAATACATTTTACAAAAGTATATTTTTGGTGTTCTTCTTTTCTCCCTTTGTTATGACTTAGGGCTTATATTCTTAATCATACATTCCTATCCTTTTTATTTTATGTAAGTCAGTTTGAAATCATTTAATAAAGCCAGAGAGATTATAGTTTGTAAGTAGATAACATACTATCTAATGCTATGGCAACATTTCAGGCTGGCTCCTGAACTGGTCTTTAGCATTTGATTTCTAGTGGGCCAATTAGAGTTGAGAGTTTCTACAGAAATTCAAGTGATAGAATGATTGATGATAATCAAAGTCTTTTGTACATTTAGAATTTACTTCCCTTTTGTGAAAACGTTGCCCCAAATCCCAACCAACCAAGACATTTTTAACCCCGGATTCTAGAATGTGCATTTACATTTTTTTAATTATCCTCTGGTTGGGTGAGTATTAACATTTTACTTCTCATAAAAGGCCTGCAAAACTCTTCAGTAATATTGAGCTATTTTACTTGAGGAAATGTAGACACGCTAAGGTCGAGTGATTTACCTCCATCATGCAAGTAATCAATAGCAGAGCAAGGAGGGGCAGGAGTTACAGGACTTATGCACCGTGCCGAACCTTATTAAACCACACAGACTTATGTATACCTGATACTCGGACTGAAGCATGGAGACCGGACCACCACCTCACACAGGTGGAAATGTGTGTACAAGGCCTGTTAAACATGATATATTTCTAATGCACTGCAATTACTGACACACCTGTGGCATAGAACGCACTCTGTTCTTGAGGGGAAATGTGTAGCTCATTCAAATAGTTTGCCTCACATTTCACCGCCTTACCTCTGGCCGTGTGATCTACTGGTTCCACGTTAGGGTAAGTCACAAGAACTATTTCTTAATTATGGTGACTCCGAGGTGTGACTGTGTTGATTTGTGGGTTTTGTTTTTCTTTCTTAGAATTTTTGCTAGTTTCAGTAGCCTGTGATGAAGAAAAAATGGATTTCAACTGAGAATTCCACTGCTCTGAGAAAGCCATCTGCCTAAGTTATCAACATGTAGAAAACACTCCCACACTGAAATAGGATTCAATGTCCTCTTAGAATCTGGAAATTTTCCACATAAGTCCTTTAGTTCAGTAACACGCTGCAGGCACTTGCTGCCCAACAGGTGGAGAGTGGTTTGAGAGAGCTATCGAGAGGGCAATTTTCTTTCCATAATGCTCTCAGCCTCGGGGACACTGGTGCACGTGTTTATACAGCTAGATAGGTTCAATCCCTGATCGTTTCTGAGGGATAAAAGAACCAGTGGGGAAAATATAAATAGAGGGAATGATGACATTACAAAGGTGAGAAGAAATATTTCTTACAAGTCAGTCTTCTGGTTAGGAAAAAAGAAAAAACAAACATGGCAACCATACCTTTTTCATAGCTTTAATGGTAGTTTTCAGATTTTGGAGATTCTGATGTCATGCTTAAATTTACTATAAAAAGGGATATTTATAATGTGTCTAACGACATGTGATAATAAGAGATGAGGGTGTAGGGCTTGCAAGCAAAGTTGACAGGCTATAGATTATCATTAATGTTGGGCTTTATACTGTACCCACCATAATACCTTGTAAAGAGATAAGAACAGAGTGCATAAAAAATATTTAGAAATATAACCTATGATGCTGGGAAAACACTGACAAATAACACAGCATAGTCAATGCCCAGGTCTGGTTTAGAAACCCTGAAACACATAGCAAACTTTCAGAAAACTAATAGACTGACCTGCACACGAGAAATGATCCACATTAATCACAAAACTACTTAGAAACAGCTACATTTTAAACCTAGGTTTCCTGACAACAGTGGTCCCTCTTCTTCACCATTTTCTCTCATTCCACTGATTTCTTTTTGATAAAGGGTTTTAGAGCAATACATTTGGCCTACGCATCTTGCAGTTCCTGAATTGTATTCTTTTATAATAAACAGAGAAAGGTAAGTAAGTGTTGCCCGGAGTTCTTTCAGCCGTTCTCGCAAATTTGACTCTAAGGACAGAGCTCTGAGAACTTTGATGTATAGCCAAGTTGGATGGAAGTCATGGGTATCCTTGTGGCCTAGTGCTGACTATTGGCTTCTGTAGCAGAGAAGCAGCCAGTGGGGTTGAGCCCTTATCCTGTGGAATGTGACGCTATCATCAGGTGGATGGTATTAGATCAAGGTAAATTGTAGGACACCCAACTGGTGTCAGTGAACTGGCCAGTATGGGAAAACCTCCCACACGTGCGGTCATAGAAGTATTCTCTTCTGAGTTGTGAGTATAGAGAAAAAGCATCTGGCTTTATTTGGGGAGGGGGGTGTGGTTTGTGTTTTATTTATTTATTTACTTATTTGCTGCCTATGCCATCTCTGAGTATTTCCTCTACATCTTTTTTAAAAATAAACTTTATCAATTAAAGCAGTTTTAGGTACACAGCAAAATTGAGAGGAAGGTACAATATTTCCCATGTCCCCTCTGCTCCCCACATGTGCACACACTCCCCATGATCAACATCCCCTACCAGAATGGGCCATTTGTTACAAATCATAAACCTGCACTGACCCATCATCACTGCCCAGAGTCCAGAGTTTACGTGAGGGTCCCCTCTTGACATCACATTCACTCACATCTTGACGGTGAAAATATGCATCCAGAGAGGAACATATCACATTATAGCCTAAACTTCTGCCTGTTCTATAGTTGGAATTTGCAAGACGGTCTAAGCCACCATTTTAAAAAGGAGTGGAAATGAAGTTACAATGCCATTAAATATACCTTCAAAACTTCCATTGATCAAGTTCTCTTTCTCAGAGTTTCATTTCCTAGGAATAAGGAAAAGGAAAAGATAGCATTCAAGGAAGGAGGAAATGACAGAGAAGTGTGAAATGAACAATGGGTATGAAATCAGAAGATCCACTGACCAGGTCCAGTCTTGGACAGCCAGAGGGCCAGACGTGCGGCAGGCATTCACAACACTTCAGTCACGGGAATGCAGATCTCTGCAGGTGAGGCTGGGAATGGGTCTCAAGAGTGCCAGGTGATTCTTTTTTTTTTTTTTTTTAATTTGGCTTAAACTGTACTTGCTGAGCTGGGAGCACACTAGTCATCAGTGATAAATGAGGAAGAGAAGAATATTAAATTATAGTGTTTAGGATGTTACAATTAATGCATCAAATGTTTGATGCGATATACAGACTTTCTAGGCTTTCCTTTTTCTGTAGCAAAATAATGTTTAAACAATATTCAAATGCTGCTTAGCTACTTCATCCACATCCGAAACTGTGGTTTTTTTGTTTTTTTAGGACAGCATCATATAAAAACAACAATAGGCGGTAAGTTCTATCCATGACCCAAGCGGAAGAAGCTGGCAGAGAGCAGAGTAGCAGTCAACAGAGGAGGTTCTGGCCCACCTGCCTGAATTCAAACCCTGGCTTCCCTGCTCACTACCTGCTTGATCTTGGGCAGTTTAACTCACATTTGTGTGCCTTAATTACTGCATCTGAAAAATGGGTGTAATAATAGTGACTATCTCTTTAATGATTTAATGACTTAGTGCCTGTAAACTGCGTAGAACAGTGCCTGTCATATAATAAGCACTACATAAATGATAGATGTAATTATTAGCTATTATGGAAAATAACATCAGAGCTAAATACTGTTATAAGCATTTTCTGATGATTCTAGGATTCTATCAGATAGCATAAGCAAGCTGAGAGAATGCAGAAAGGATGCATATACTGTATATGTTTTATAACATGCTGTAATCGATTACACCATCCTATAACCATCATTACATCTTCCATAACATTTAGTGAGCCACATAACTTATTTAATAGGAATTACATATATTATATAACTATTATTTGACAAAGTATGTGATAATTTAAAAAATCAACAAATTCTAGCTTGTCTTGGCTTTACATGGGGGGCGGGGGTGGAATAAAATACCAGCCTCTCTAAAAATTCTTAAAACTAAGCCAGCCCATACATAAGGTGTCTAGAGGGACCAGAAATGATTAATGTACAAAATAAGCTCTGTAATTTAACCAACCAAAGAACTGTAATGTACGGAGGTGGTAAAAATAAGAACTAGGCGTACTCTACTGATATGTACAGGTGGTAAATGTCTGGCCTATGGAAATTAGCTCAATTTAAGGAGGTGGTTAATGTAGGTGGTCAACTATGGAGGTTCTACCATGTTTCTTGAAGGGCCCAATGAACCTTACAGAGAATGTTTTATAATAGGACTGGGTCCTTCAGTGCCTCTAGAGAGTGACACGTGCAACCCTTTTCTGGATAAACAATATTTCAACCCAGGATTCCCACAAAATGTTCAAACAAATATAAACTCTAAAAGAAAAAAACAGTTGTAAAACATTCAAGTATAAATGCCACTATAAGAAAGACAACAGAAAGACACATGAAGATTTCAGATAGTAGAATTATAAAATATTGAATATAGCATAAATTGGATTAATGTACTTGAGGAGATTAAAGAGATAATTAAAAATAAACTCAGGTAAGGAGGAAGTGAATATCAAACATGACCTCCAGTATGGGAAATGAATCCGAATGGGACTTTTAGACATGAAAAGTATGTGCCATTATCTCACACTCATTTTGTCATCTGTTGGTCATCACAAAGTCACCTTCATCAAAAGTGAGGGAAGAATATCTCAATGTTAACATTGTGCTCAAATAAATTATTTGATTTATTTATAGTGATTTATTAATTTATATCATTTAAAAAATGCAATTGTCTTATACTTTGATTTTTTTTCTTGTGATGAAAACTCTGATCAGTTTTTTATCACATACCTTTATAATATGGTTATAAATCAATATGAATATATTCTCTAGGGCTGGGGCCTTGAATATTTGCTTCTCACTTATATATAGCTAGAATACAGCAGATAAATTATTGCAGAAGTGTGATTCAAACCATACTTTTGCCCTTATTCAAACTCATTTGTTGCTTATTTCTGAGGTTACATCTGTTTTATAATACTTGTGGCCTGGGCGACAGAAATCACAGAAGCTATAGTTTGGCATTTTGGCTTTCCTGGCTCCACTGACTTGCAATAACATCTCCAGTTCCTTTAACCTTTCTATGTTGTGGTTTCCTCAGCTGTCAGTGGATATAATAAAGCTGAATATTTCAGAGAGGAGTCAGATGGAGTTATGGCATGTTTAAAAGCTATGATATAATCTTTTGGGTCCTATTAGTCTTAGCAATCTGCAAAATACAGCATATTTACACTCTTCTTATGTGCTGTTTTTTGAAATGGTAAATAGTTTACAAATATCTGCATTTAAAGAATGCAGAAATAATGAGTGTAAATTAAAAGTCAAGCCCTTTCTACAATTCTGTAACTTTTCTATAAATACATCTTACAATACACCATATTGTCATGTTTTTAGTAAAGGTCAAGAGTATCACAATCAGATCATAAAGGTAGAATGCAAGACACTCTAGTCGATCCTAATGATAAACTTCATTAAAGTCCTGAGCATTTAACTTTCTGTGGATCTAACATAAACAAAGATATGTTCATACTCTATCATAGAGCTCTGAATGGTAGCTCTGAACAGTAATGGGGAGGATGCTAAAAGCCAGTGCTTGGATCTTAAGAGTGCACCTGCAGTTGAATGTTCAGAGAATCAAACTCCAACAGAGAGGCTTAGTTTAAGACTTCTAACATGGTGAGTCTCTAAAATGAAGTTCCTAACTCAATTGACCTCACCATATCTCCTTTCTCAGTCTCTTGTCCTCTACTTATCACAATACTTTCAACAAAGAATATGATGATTTATTTGTTATAATGTGCAGGACTAGACAGTTATTGAATCTCTTTAAATAAACAGGAGCATGTTAAACATGTAATACTTATTCAAAATATTTTTTAAGTGTCTTCAGAAGTTGCTCACCTCTCAAGGTTACAAATTTTTGAGAGGGAACAGTATTAAATGGTTTGATATTGGTAAGAAAATTGGTAAAAGCAGATGTATTGTTATTTATGGCCATTTTCAACTTTTACCATTTCTTATATTTTAATCTTTTCATTTCTTTTTGATGGATTATTCAAATAAATGTTAGATTAAAATTTTCTTCAAGAAATCATTATCAATGCATATTTTGAGAGGGTTTAAGCTTGCTTTGAATATGTTAAATTACCAATTCAACTTCAAGGTTAAAAAGCTTCAAATTTAACCTTAAGTTAAACTTTGTATTCTCAGGGTTACTAGAATGTTAAACATGACACAAACTTTTATATAAACAAGTTTTGAATAGAAACCTTGGAATGAAAGTACTATATAAAATTCTAAGTTGCTGCCTTGAAACTGGAAGCTATTTCACTAAAAAGGAATTATTCTATTCATTTATGCACTTATATGAAAATATTAATATCATATGATTATTAATATTAAATGGTATATATTAAAATATTTTCTTTTTAGTAGTAAAGTGTATAAGTATTTTCACATGTATTCACATGACATTAATACTAAAATAAATACTTGTTAAAACAACAATACTTGAAGCCAAATACAGTATATACAAAAAAAGTAATTTTTTTTTTTTTTTGTAGAGACAGAGTCTTACTTTATCACTCTTGGTTGAGTGCTGTGGCATCACACAGCTGACAGCAACCGCCAACTCCTGGACTTAGGCCATTCTCTTGCCTCAGCCTCTGGAATAAGCTGGGACTACAGGCACCTGCCTATTTTTTTGCTGCAGTTTGGCCAGGGCTGAGTTTGTACCCACCACCCTTGGTATATGGGGCCAGTGCCCTACCCGCTGAACAACAGGCACTGCCCATAAATAAACATTATTTTGATAAAAATATTTTTAACCTAAAATTGACATAAACAACATTCATGTTGATAAGGAAACAACATTGTTATTTAGCAGATATTTATCCATGAAAAAGTCTAACATTCATTTTCTAATGAGTATCTATCCATGAAACATTTTAAGGACATGGTATTCTCTACTTTAAAAAATCTAAGAGACATGGAAGTGACCACATCCTGCATATGGTAGTCCCACCTTCCCACCTCCATTGTCCATGACTTCAGGTGGCAGTGATTACAACCTGATCAACCGATCTCTGCTGCTATTTTTAGCACCACAGTCTTAGAGCTCTAACAGACTTAGAGGGACAAGGATGTGTTATGGAGATTGATACATAACTAGATCTTCCAGTTCCCGTTTTTCTCATTCCATGTCCAGTCCATGGTAACAGTTCCACACTGTTACCTTATGTTCTCCTCATTTCCATTGTCAACTCTTTCTTTTTTTTTTTTTTTTTTTATTGTTGGGGATTCATTGAGAGTACAAGAAACCATGTTACACTGGTTGCATTTGTTGGGTAAAGTCCCTCTTACAATCATGTTTTGCCCCCAAAAGGTGGAGCCAAGATGGTGGCCAAGTATCAGCTTCCTTGCAACTGGGCACGGTGAGACTGGGGAGAGAAGAATTCAGTCATCTCTGGCTAGCGAGATCTGCCCAGAAACATCCCTTTGGGGACATAGGGAGACCCTGTGAGACTTCTGGACCCCTGAAGAAGGCAAAAGCAGTGGAGATCTGGCAAGTGCTTACGTGTGTTCGTTCGGTCTAATCCTGCTGGCAGCTGTGGCTACAGCAGCAGTGAGACTGCAAACTGGAAAGGCCTTACCTTTCTGTTCGGGTTTCTTTTGGACTTGGCACTCAGTTGAACTGCCTTGGGAGAACTGGGGCAAGAGTGTGGGAGTCTTTGAGTGTTGTCTGGGGCTCCAGACAGAGCTACCAGTGTTTGGTGGTAGGCTGTGTGGAGCCATCATAGGAAAACTGCCCTGGCAAGCTCCACCCTCAGGGTCGCAGAACAAGCATCAGGTGGGAGCGAGTAATCTAGTGAATGAGCAGCCTAAAGGCAGGGACTGAGACGCCTTGCAGCCCTAGCCCTCAGGGGCATTGGGTGAGACCGGTTTTGGCACACTGGGTAAGTGGATAGCCACTTAAGGAGTGATCCCAGCAACAAGCACTTTCCTGGGAAAGCTTCTGCTTAGCCCAAGTTAGCAAGTTAAAGTGCCTTCTAAACAGGCTGAGGAGGATTTAAGCTCTCTACCCTGCGGGGTTTGAGAAATCATTAGAGGCCTCCGGTCTCCATTTTGTTCACCCATATTTCAACATTGCGATTAACATATCATACCCCAGAAGATCACCTCTTGCCCAGACAATATCAGCAAGATATATATACTGCTTT
>CAUYRH010158939.1:0-22253 GCA_963574655.1 Perodicticus potto | reverse complement strand
TGGCATCACAGCTCACAGCAACCTCCAATTCCTGGGCTCAAGCGAGTCTCCTGCCTCCACCTCCCAAGTAGCTGGGACCACAGGCGCCCGCCACAACGCCCGGCCATTTTTTGGTTGCAGCCGTCATTGTTGTTTGGTGGGCCCGGGCTGGATTTGAACCCACCAGCTTAGGTGTACGTGGCTGGCGCCTTAGCCCGTTGAGCCACGGGCGCCGAGCCTCTTTTTTTTCTTTTTTGAGATAGATTCTTACTCCTCTGTCACCCTGGGTAGAGTGCTGTGGTGTCATCATGACTCACTGTCCTTAAGTCGCCCAGTCTGCTACCAGGCTTCCTCCACTGGCTAAATCCAACCAGAAGACAGAGACGAGATGACTGACTTAAAAGTCCATATCGGTCACTTCCCGGGGCAGAATGGAAGAATGAAAAAGGGTGAAAAGTGACTAGGAAAGAATGAACAGAAGATGACTGGTGTGTCATACAATCTCCAGTCATTTGAAGGAGGGAAAAAAAAAAGATCACACATATTCCCAACAGAATACCATGCTAGCACTTCACGTTCCAGAGCTAAACACTTCACTTTTTAATTATGGCCTTCAGGACAGATTTCCTCCATGTTAAAGAATTCCCTCTAATGTCTCAGTGCAATCTCAAACTCTTAGGCTTAAATGATTCTCTTGCCTCAGCCTCCTGAGTAGCTAAGACTACAAGTGTTTTGCGGCTATGCCCAGCTAGTTTTATATTTCTTTTTTCTTTCTTTCTTTTTTTTTTTTTAGTGGAGATGGGGTCTTGCTCTTGCTCAGTGTGGTCTTGAACTCCTAAGCTTAAGCAATCCACCTGCTTCAACCCCTCAGCATGGTAGGATTACAGTTTTGAGCTGTAGGCAGGCTCTGAAATCTTTATTAAGTTCTCTTCTCTACTCCTTTGGTTGTTTTCCAAAAAGACCCATTATTCTTTATTTTTATTTATTTATTTTTTTGAGACAGAGTCTCAAACTATGTTGCCCTTGATGGAGTGCTGTGGCAAGACAGCTCACAGCAACCTCAGACTTTTGGGCTTAAGCAATTCTCTTGCCTCAGCCTCTCAAGTAGCTGGGATTATAGCCGCCCGCCACAATGTCCGGTCATTTTTTTATTGCAGTTGTCGTTGTTTAGCTGGCCCGGGCTGGGTTCGAATCCTAACCACTGAGCTACGGGTACTGCCCTCCATTCTTTATTAATCTTCAGAGATCAGAACGTCACCTGGTGTGATATAGGTATTTCAGTGTTCTCTCATGCTACAAATGAGTAAGTTTTACCAAGGTAGAGGTTAAAATATCTAGATGACATTTGAATATTACTTATACTTTCTAGTAAACACTGCATGGATGTTTATAGCTGATTTTTTTCCCCAATGTGTATCCCATAAAGTGTCAGTTCTTGAGATATGAAGCTGTTCCATAAGAAAAGGTTTCTGTGACCACGAAGATGGGAAATATTCCATACTCAATGGGCCTTCCAGAAGAGTAACAAGGCACATTTGCTTAGAAAAGTAGAAGTCTTGTAAGAAGGAAGCAGTTAACTGTATTTAATCCAGAAATAAATTCATTCATTTACGTATCAACTCATCATTGAGCATCTACTCTGTGCCAGACCCTTTGCTATTTTCCCAGGATTTACTGTCATCGTGGAACTTACATTCTGGTGAGGAAAACTGATAATGAAGAACTAAGCTAATATATAAATTCCTTATACATTGGGAGAAGTTGCAGGAAGGCAGAGGAGTCTGTGATAGAAAATAACAGGGGCATAGACTGAACTTGAATGAGAAACCTCTCAGGAGGTTACCTTTAAACTGAGACGTAAAGAATGAGAAGGCGCTAGCGTTCTGCACTATCAGGGGAGCAATGTTCCAGGCAGAAGGAGCAGCCAGGGCAAAAATAACATTAGCAACATGCTTTATGCTCTTACTGAGTATTATGTGCTAAGCAGTTTGCATGATAATGTTTTATCACCTGTTTTGTAGATAAGAACCCTTAGCTTACCCTGCTGACTACCTTCGGTCTTAGAGTGTGTCAGTTTGTGGTAGAACATAGATGGAACTCAGGCATGCTAGTGCTGTACCAACTTCCAAATTATAATACTTAAGAATGGAACATCCTCCTCTTCCTTGTTATTGAATAGGCTTATTGATAAACTTAGGTACACCGAACTGGAGAACTCTGGTTTATAGGGAATTACAATAGAATTACTGCTTATATTTTAGAGCTTCAAATTATAGAGAGGTAGGAACAGACTTTTACAGCTATTTAAAATTCTTTTTGAGAATTTATGAAACATCTTAGAAATGTGGAGTCCAGCCTTCTGGGCCTCTTCTTGGGCACAATTCTAAGGTGTGGTAAGTGCGTGGACAACAAACTCTGTGAAGAAGATTATCCACTAAACAGAAAAACATGGAACAGCTCTGAATTCGGGAAAAGCAAACAGACATTGGTACCTCTGTGGCCTGCCAAGGTGACACAGAGCTTTGTGAAGGCACAGCAGCCGTTGGACAATTTTTTGTTGTTGTTAATAAAACAAAGTTTGGTCATTAATAGATGTATCTAGAGAAGAAAGAAAAGTTGGGCACATTCCCTAGTATTATTTCACTGATCAACATTTTCTTGTGTAACAGTTTGTTGAGGAGAAATTATTATTTATTTTTTTTTTAGAGACAGAGTCTCACTTCATCGCCCTTGGTAGCACACAGCTCAGCAACCTCCAACTCCTGGGCTTAGGTGATTCTCTTGCCTCAGCCTCCCGAGTAGCTGGGACTACAGGCACCTGCCACAAAGCCTGGCTATTTTTTGTTTTTGCAGTTCGGCTGGGGCCAGGCTTGAACCTGCCACCCTCAGTATATGGGGCCGGCGCCTTACTCACTGAGCCACAGGCGATATTATAAGAGAAGTGATCTATTCCGTAGAAACTAAACAACTTGGTCTAATGCTGAAATTTCTGCTTTTAATTTCACCTGTGCCTGAATTTTGTTTTAAAAACCAAATGTTAAAATGAGTTTGGAGATGAACTGTCTGTGTAAGTACTTTCTGTAGCTGCCACTGAGGAAGTCTGTATCTTTGCTGCAGACCACCCTTAAAGTGGCAATGAGGTGGAGGTGATATGCTTAGGAAGCTTTAGAGCAGTGCTGTCAGAACTTCCTGCAATAATGTCCTGTAATGCAGTGTCTGTTTTCTCATGTGACTGGTGTGATTGAGAACTGAATTTTTAATTTTACTTGATTTACATTTAAATAGCCATGTCTAGCTAGTTGCTTCCATCTTGGACAGCACAGGCTTAAAGGTAACAACATCTTTCTGAGGAGAGAAACAAGTGACTACAGAGCAAAGTGATTTGGGGACTCTTTCCAGTAGCTGTTTAAGAGCCCCATGAGCAGTTAGTCTGTACCTCACATCATCTTCGTTTGCATCTCCAGTTACTTCTGTATTCTCTCAAAATAATTGCGCTATTAGAAGTGTTTTTTGGAGTGTCATGTGATTGAAGATGGTACGAAAATACATTTAAAGTTTGGGGGGTGGTACTGTCCCACTAGGGGCCATGTGGAAATGTGTATGTGGGCTTTGTGTTGTCACAATGCCCGGTTGGTGCTGCTGGCCTTTCCTGCCTTGGGGTCAGGGATGTTAACTGCAGTATGATCCTGCTTGATGTACCATAACACCTTCATTGAGAAATACTGTTGGATCTTTCTGATGGTAAGAGTTACATTAAAATGTAGGGATTCTTACATCTTTTCTGAAAAGCTCAGACAACTGGTAGACAGTCTCTAATGCTGCAGGGTATGGTTTTCTGTGTTCAAGCTTATGCTGTTGTATATCTAGGACCCTCTTTCAGCACCGAGCAATAGGTAAGACATTTAATGTTGATGTTTGAAAACATTGGAGAGGCTATTGACATTTATTTAGAGCAGATGAGGTGAAACTGACACGGGATCTAGTGTGCGTAAACATCCCCAAGGATGACTGAAAAACTGTGCTGCAGAGAAGGGAAGGAGGCAGGACGTCTGATTGTCCTTGGCCGAAACTTCGTGCAAGAAGTGGTCGCCCATCTCCTCGTGAGAAGACAAATCAGTTAAACCGTTTTAGTATTATGTAGAAGAATGTTTGAAGTTGTAGAATGTATTTCCAAATATAAAGTCCACCTTTTTCCTGAAAGCACACAGTAGAAAAGAAAACTACCAGTGGTTTTCCTGCTGTTTTCTGTTGTGGTGTCTGGAGCTCAGGAGTCTGTTTTCCTGGAAAGGAAAGTTTCACTTGATAAATGAATTGGCAGGATAGGCTTTATGTCTGTGTGACTTGCAAAAAGGACTGGTAGTTAGTAAAGTGGTAAAATTGCAGGGTCATGTAACAATATTTTCAGAAGCAATCCATGAAGGGCTGTTAGCAGAGCCTATATATGCCTTTGAGATTGTTCCTGAGCCAAGGTTGGAAGAGGGTATGTCCTGTGTAACTGTCATTGCAACTGGAAACCATTTTTTATTCAGTAACATTACTATGCTTTTTTTGTAATTATGAGAGACTGATTGATAATTGCATTAATGTCAGTACTGGGGTTGTATTAAACAAGGGAAAGATGATGAGTTTTCTTTATTTTTCCCTCCATTACTATAGTAATGGTAGGATTCTA
Source organism: Perodicticus potto (assembly GCA_963574655.1). Classification (NCBI taxonomy): domain Eukaryota; kingdom Metazoa; phylum Chordata; class Mammalia; order Primates; family Lorisidae; genus Perodicticus; species Perodicticus potto. The sequence continues at coordinate 17,602 of CAUYRH010158939.1, read as the reverse complement.
GCTTAATATAATCTGATGTCTGTATTTTGCCTAATGGCAAAATATAATAAAAGTGTACAGAAACCTGAAAAGACATTTATGATACTTTGATCTGTATTTCTACAAAGAAGGTTTGAATCAAGTGAAATTATGAACATGCTTTCTTTTTTTTTTTTTGGCCGGGGCTGGGTTTGAACCTGCCATCTCCAGCGTATGGGGCCAGTGCTCCACTCCTTTGAGCCGCAGGTGCTGCCCTGAACATGCTTTCCTTTTAAATCATGTCATTTATTTATTTATTTTAGAGAAAATATTTGCCCAGGCTGGTCTTGAGCTCTTGGGTTCAAGTGATCCTTCCCAAGGTGGGGTATGCACCGCTATACCCAGCTTTATGAACATACTTTCTTTCTTGAGAGAGTCTCACTCTGTTAACCTGGCTAGAGTGGGGTGGCAACGTCAAGCTCCTGGGCTCAAGCAATCCTCTTGCCTCAGCCTTCTGCATGGCTAGGATTAAGGGTGTGTGGTACCATGCCTGGCTAATTTTTCAATTTTTTAATTTATTTTTATTTATTTATTTTTTTGAGACAGAGCCTCAAGCTGTTGCGCTGGGTAGAGGGCCATGGCATCACAGCTCACAGCAACCTCCAACTCCTGGGCTCAAGTGATTCTCCTGCCTCCGCCTCCCAAGTAGCTGGGACTACAGGCACCTGCCACAATGCCTAGCTATTTTTTGTTGCAGCCATTTTTGTTTGGCGGACCCAGGATGGATTCGAACCCAACAGCTCAGGTATATGCGGCTGATGCCTTAGCCGCTTGAGCCACAGGCGCTGAGCCTTCAATTTTTTTTTAAAACATGTGATCTTGTTCTTGCTCAGGCTGGTCTTGAACTCTTGGCCTTAAGCAGTCTTACCACCTCAGCCTCCCAAAGTACTAGGATTACAGCATGGACCACCTTGCCTAGCCTGAACCTACTTTCTTAAACATTAGAGTTTGTCTAAGTAGTTTTAGCTGGAGATCAACTAAGATCTGTTGTTTCAGGATTTCAAGTTTCTAACAGGTATGTACAGTATTGTTGGTTAGGTTAGAAGCTTCATTAAGTTCCTCCAGTTGATAGCATGATATACATATTTTCAATGCAATCTATTTCAGATTGATCAGGTGTCTAGAATCTTTGCCAACTCCCTAAGGGTTGTAGTAGTTTCTGCGTGTGTGTGCACACATGTGTGGGTTAAAGGCAGAATCCTTTTACTATGAATCACTGAATGAAAATATTGTGCTAATCAATAATAAAATAAAACCTATTCAGTTATATAAAATGTAAGATATATCTACTGAATTATCATTTTAGGTGTCCCTCCCATGGTGGGTACTGAAAGACTTTTTAAAAAGTTTCTTAGAAAGGAGTTTTGAATGCATTGTCCATAAAAGGCTGCAGTTGCTGCTGATTTGATTCACTTTATGTGGAGGGTGCCTTTGCACAGTGACTACAATTTGTTTAGAGATCTCTTTCATTTTCAATTATTTCTACAACTCAGAGATCAGGGGCTCTCAAAATGATACTGGCATTGTCTGTTTGCTACTTTTTAAATTGAAAAGACTGAACTTTATGGTATCCCACTAAAAATTGTATTTAGTTTTTTTTCTTTTCAAGTTTCTTTAGATTCATATGGATGAACAACTGATTAGTATGGATAATGTAATTTGGACAGAATAACTTTATCCAGATGTCAAATGATTGTCTGTTGGACATCTAACAGTAAAACTGTTATAGAGAAAAGAAACACATTCTGAAAATGATCAATGATGATCAGATCTAAGGTGGTAGCTAAAGGGTTCTTTGACCTTGGTTTTGTGCAATCCACTTGGCTCAGAATTCTGCCATTTCATCACGAACAAGACTCTGGAGAGAAAGGATGAGGTATTCAACTTGTTTAATCTCTTAACAATTTAGAAATACAGCATATGATGAAAAGAAATGAACAGTTTGCAGACTGTTTTTTTTTTAAATCTCTGTCAAGGGAGGCATTTAAAAAAATTAGACTCTTGATTGTTCCTTTTAACATAGAATCCATGATGACTTTATAGCAAAGGTGGGGAAAATGATTGGGAAAATGCAACGTATGAAAGTTTCTACAATCGTGTTTTAGTGACTGACGTCCACTGAAGTACTCAGTCAATGTTAGATCTTGGCTTTCCTTTTCTTTGAAAACCATTTCCTTTTTTAAAGAAAATTTTGTAAAGCAAGCATTTCTAGAATTCTACAATTACATTTTTCATCAGTTCATACAAATACATTTATACTCTAGTACTGAAATGAGCTACCAAATGGTATGCCTCAGCTGGTAGGCATTGACTCCCAAGTTCAAAAGCTCAAAAAAAACAAAAACAACAACAAACTACCTGAAAAACACTGTTAAGAAAATGAAAAGCAAACCAAAGAATGAGAGAAAATATTTATACATGTTTGGCTGATAGAGTATAAAAGAACTCATATAACCCAACAATAAAAATACAACCAACTATTGATTGATTGATTGATTTAATTTTTTTTTTTTTTTTTTTTTAGACAGTCTCACTATGTTGTCCCTCAGTAGAGTGCCATGGCTTTAGAGCTCACAGCAACCTCAAACTCTTAGGCTTAAGCAATTCTCTTGCCTCAGCCTCCCAAGCAGCTGGAACTACAGGCGCCTGCCACAAAGTCTGGCTATTTTTTGTTATTGTTGTTGTCATTGTTGTTTAGCAGGCCTGGGGCCCAGTTTGAACCCACCAGCCCCAGGGCATGTGGCCAGCGCCCTAACCACAGAGTATGGGTGCCAAGACACAACCAGCTTTTTTAAGTGGGGGCAAATGATATGAACACATCTGTATATTTTACCTAAAATTTTTTTAAACAAATACTGAACTATAGTTAGTGATATACATGTTGAAGTGTATAGGGTAAGTTGTACTGAAGTCTACAACCTATTTTGGAATGTATCAAAAAATAAAATAGATGAGTGAAGGAATAGATACACGGTACAGTAAATTAGCAAAATGCTGTTACATACTTGTAGAATTTAGGTGGTAGATATTGGGACAATGGTTGTCCATCGTACAGTTCTTTTTAATTTTTTCTGTATATTTGAAAAATTTCATAATAAAATATTGAGGAAAAAAAAAGTATAAATACAGGATGGCCATAAAGTTCATGTGTAATTTTATGGCCAACCTATATTCACCTAAAAATAAACAAACAAAAGCTCTCTGCCACCCACAAACTTTGTCTCTACTTGGAGTCGTTCTTGGGGATTTGTGCAACCAAATTTTTGCTCTGTGCTCAGAGAAACAAATGTAGATGCTGTCATTGAACTGTCCCCCCAAAGACCTAAAATAACCTATTCATTTTGGGAAATCTGCCCCCCAGTTGGCATTGATTCTAGTTGATGGGGATTTGAAAATAGAATTTTAATTTTATATATAAAACTTATTTTTCTTTGTGTACTTGATATTTTTGTATTTAGTATACTTATGCTTTATATTTAGTATTTAAAGTGACTATGAACTCTTATTTTTATTTTGCAATGCTTTGGAAATAAGTGCTTTAGCGTCATTTTGAAATAGTACCTAATTAAAAAAATGTGGCAACTACACAAAGGGTGAAAAAGATGACTCATTATTTATATACATGTAGCAAAATTTCACACATACCCCATAAATTTGTACAAAACACAAAATAAAGTAAAATAAAACAAAATGGTGGAAAAAAAGGAAAAACTTAAGGGATAATATATTTACTGTTCATTAAAATAAAGATGTAGCTTTTATGGAACATTTTGGGCAGAACAAAACATTTATGACACTTAAATCTGCATTTCTTTAAAGATTTGGTGCAATTGGAATTAGGAATATTTTAGGTAAATAGTGTGTGTGAATCTGGCAAGTTTTAGTTTTCATTTCCTCAGCTATTTTCGAAACATGGCTATGTTTAAATATAGGGCTACTGTATAATGCCTAGAAGTTCACTGGCCTCTGTATTTTGATCATTATGATATCATCTGTTCTCCCTGTACATGTACTTTTTTTTTTTTTAAAGAAACATGCACACATTCCTAAAATATCTTGCATTCTTGATGAAATGCTAGGAAAGGTCTGTCAAACCTAATTTTACTGAAGTGGAATGTATTTGTTAATATGTCATAACTTAAAAAATCACTCCCCCATTATATTTATCATCGTTTGCTTATGGTTTATTATGAGGATAAGTTTGTGATATTAGTAAATCTCATTATGTATGTTTAAAATCTAGTATTATTTTAACTTTGTAGAACAAGCAGGAAAATCCAATGGCTATTGATCCTGAGTCTTGCCCCAGTTTCAACACACTTCATTGTCCCCTTTGATAGTAAGTCACACACCACCCGTGTCTGCCTCTCTGTCTTTGTATTGGCTGTTACCTTAATATGAAAACACTTCCCATTTTCATGATCAGTGACATGTATCAAATTTTTGTGAAGTGCTGCAGGACATCATTGACAGACTCCACAAGATTCAATTCCTTTTTTGCACGTCACACTTCCTGCCCGAGTGCTGTGCACGGTGGCAACAGTGCCTTCCATGGAGCACCGTCTCCAGTTACAGTATGCTGAATCCCCAAATGTCAATTTAGAAATAAATTGTACTCATGAAAAGTAAGTAGGGCGTGTTTCTGTCTGAAATAAAAGCCCAAAAACCCCAAACCAGAACAAGTCCTGGGGAAATAATCTGAATTAAATTGAGAAGATGGAGTACTGTATAAAAAGAATGGCTCAGGCATAGGAGGTTCGTGTTATCCTTTTATCTTTAATTAGACATTTTAACATTCAGAAAGCTAAAGCATTCTGTTTGTTAGATGGCAGTAGATGCATAGATCATAAGTAGCGATGTTTCAGAGATGTTTTATTAAAGAGATAAGGTCAATAATAGTAACTTGCTTATTAATAATAAATACTAACTCTTGGCGTCTTACTGTGTATGTGGTGATTTCACCAGCATCTCAGGTGAACTTCATAGCAACTGACATTGCAGCCTGTGAAAGCTGAGGGACAAAGCTGCCGAAAGCAGGATCGAAAGTGCTCTCATGCCAGGACTTTCCGCACCTCATAGCTTTTTCATAGGTCATTTATAGCAGTCAATGCTCCTTAGAGAACATTGTCTGTATTTTATTAGAAATAATAAGGCTTTCAAAGGAGCCTATCACTCTCTTAAGTTTCAACCCTTAACTCTTTCCTACGGAGGGTCCTTGTGTTTCAGGGATGCTGCCACCAGTGGGTGGCAGTGTAAACAGTGAGGCAGGTACATCAAGATGGGCTGAAAGCCAGGCCTCTGGCGCCAGTTAGCCAACTTCTGAATGCAAGGGAAAAATTCTTGAAGGAAATTAAAGTTGCTACTACAGTGAACACACGTATGATAAGAAAGTAAAGCAGTCTTATTGCTGATAATGGAGAACGTTTTCGTGGCCTGATAGATCAAACCAGCCACAACATTCCTTAAGCCAAAGCCTAGTCCAGAGCCAGGCTCTGACTCTCTTCAGTTTGTGAAGGCTGAGAGAGGCGAGGAAGCTGCAGGAGAAGAGGTTGAAGCTGGCGTGGAATGGTAAGGTGAAGCAGCAGGTGCCGATGGGGAAGCTGTAAGGGGTTACCCAGAAGCTCTTGCTCAAATCACTGATGAAGGTGGCTACACTAAATACCATTTTCGATGCAGACAAAATAGTTTTATGCTGGAAAAAGATGCCTCCAAGGTCTTTTGGGGCCTTGCCTGAAAGCCTAAAAGACCAGGTTGACTCCCTTGTTAGCTCACACACACATTATTGTGCCACCAATCTTCAGAATTCTTTTTATGTTACAAAAATGAATTTCCATACCCTTTAATAACTCCCCCTTTTCCCGTCTCCCCAGCCTCTGGCAACTGCCATTCTGCTTTCTGTCTCTGAATTTGACTATGTTAGGTATCTCATGTAAGCAGAAACATACTGTATTTCTCTCTGTGTGACTGGCTTATTTCTTTTAGCATATTGTCTTCAAGGTTTATCCCTGTTGTAGCACATGTCGGAATTTTCCTTCTATTTTTCTACTATATGCTTTTTTTTAAAAAAGTCTAAATGCTACCATATTATTCCTGTTGCTTTGTAAATTGTTTTTCCTGCCTAGCAATGTGATATAGAAGCCTTCCCACATCAACATTTGTATACCATTGTGTATATGTCATTTCCATTATTACCACTTACAGTATCCCTATTTTGTAGATGGGGAAACTGAGGGTTGGAGGTAAATAACTTTCATTGTATAAACAGCAATGTCAGGAACCAAATCCAGGTCTGCTTCATTCTGGAGTCAGTATGGTCTGTATTGGTGCAGTGTGGTTTGTATAGGTCAAGAGTGTGATTATTGTGGAAACATAAAGCAACTTGGAAGATGAATGTCTGTGGTAGCTACAGGACCTGATTTTGATGCTTTTGTTATAGGGAAACTTCACAACTTAAAGTTTATGGCTGTAGCTGACACAGATGTCTGTCTCTAGAAGCATTTCCCAGGTGTTATAGTTCATTGCATTTTTTTTTTTTTGGAATCTCTTCTATATCTGTGTTAAGACTGGGTTTCTTTCCTAAATGGGTAGCAGTTGTTGTGATTAGAAATATATTTTCAATAGCTTTTCAAACCAGAGATAACAGAGCAGAGAGGAAATTACCTGCCTCTTATTTGAAGGGTTATGAAATCGAAAGTGTCACACACATGAACTTTAATAGAAATATGCTGAAACCCTCAATGAAGTGGGTCAGATATCATGATTAGTGTAGCTCATTACAGAATTGTTGTATTTTAGAGCTAGAAAGACCAAAGAAATAATCTAAACTTCTTAATTTCATAAATGTGGTACTGTTGGGCAGTGCCTAACTAAACTAGTTAACTGTGCAGTTAGGTTTGCAATCTTAAGTTTCTTGTTTCTTAAGCATTCTCTTTCAGCTATGGTTGGTGAACAGGGTCAGATTTTCTCACATCAAACCAGTAATTACTTGTATTTTGTACCAGGAGTGCACATTAGAGAACGTTTCCTGGCTTATAATACTACATATAATTGGGGAAACATATAATTGGGAAAATCTTAACCAGTGATTTCCATTTTTATATAATCTTTGAGGCCTAAAGAGGCATGGTGGTTGGAGATGTTTGTGCTATCTTGTGAAAGTGGTTGAGGATTTCTCAGAAATTAGTTCAGCATTTTCCAAAAAACCTAATGTGATAGAGAATGAGGAAGGTGGTGTGGGCGGTTAAGATGAGGTACCTCCTTTTTGTTGTAAAACCCTAGATTTTGATTCTGATCTTTACACTACAGCTCTGATTCAAATGTATGTCAGATGACCTTCACTGTCAGGGTATAAAATATATAAGCATATTTATTATTGGATCCATATTTGTGGGAAGAAAACCTTAGTCTATATTTTTACCAGACATTTTAGTAGCTCTAGTTTATACCAAGATTAATTGATGTGTCTTCTTTTCTATTGGTTAACCTTAAATATTTAAAGACAATGTCCTTTTTAATTGTCATCTTCTGATAGAGTAAAAACATGAATGGTTGGGAGACCACAGGCTACCTCTCATAAAAATCATTTCTCCCCTCTTTCCAGCTGCGGTTACTGGATGTCATTCTCTTGGGGCCCAGGTAAAGCAGGGAGTGGCCCTGCTAGTTTATATGAGGCCTGTGCTCTGTAGCCACTTGGAACTGGGGAGCCTGCCACCATTGCCACCATCCTTTTAAAGCTTAATAAACAGGTGTTGCTTATTCAGAAAGAGCCCTTCTCTGAAGTTTTGTGGTTTAGTAAAGCAGATTTTTTATTAGGTTTTTCTCATTGCTTTGGTCATAATTGGGCTTTTGTGCTCGCCGCTGTTGATTCTTAGCTCTGCCTTGGTTCTGTGCTGTGGGGAATGTGGAGAACTGGTCTGGGTCAGGGCGCTGAGATGAGTAGTTGGATTCCCTCCTCATTTCATGGGGCTTGGTATCTGCGTGGGATGGATGCTCGCCTGTCTTAGCTGACTTAACTGAGGTAGTCGGGGTAGAGCTCACTGATGGGAGGAGTTGGTTTCACTCTGTAGGAATCCTTTTTCCAGTGGAGTCTTCCTGCATTTGGGGGCAGGCCATAGGTAGCCTTGGAGCTCAGTAAGCAAAGCCAGGGAAGGATGACAGAGCATGAAAAGGAAATGCTGAGGCAGAGGCCGGCCAGGGGCAGCTGGGGGTGGGGGGTGAGAAGCCTGGGAGACCAGTGAAAGGTGATATGTTAACTTCACTCTGACTTAGTAGGAAGGGGAAGGTGGGAGGAGACAGAACCTTAAGGCATTTTGGTTTAGCTCTGAGATTTTGGTGAGGAGGGTGAGAATCAAGGCTAGAGGGAAAACCCATAGTATCATTTTTGAAATGTGGAAAAACAGGGTAAGCATTTATAGTCCAACCCTGGGATTTTAAAACATGTGTAACAGCAAAGCGAGTTATTATGTAGGTTGTAAATGTGATGTAAGATATTGTGGTAAAGTTATGATTTCTGGATTTAGTGGGAGCAGTGCTCATTCTCTGCCTCGGGGGAGGGTGGAGAACTGTGGATTCATATGGCAGCGACTACTCCGAGTAGGAAAGCAGTGAAAGGCAAAGATGGTCAAGGCTGTGGCTCATGCCTCTAATCCCAGACAGAAGTGGGTGGATTGCTTGAGCTCAGGAGTTTGAGACCAGCTGAGGAAGAGGCAGACCCCCATCTCTACTAATAAATAGAAAACCTAGCTGGATGTGGTGGCACACACCTGTAGTCCCTGCTACTTGGGAGGCTGAGGCTAGAGATTGTTTGAGCCTGAGAGACTGGGCTATAATGCTGTGAGCTATAATGATGCTACGGTAGCACTCTACCCAGGGTAACAGAGTGACACTCTGTTCTGTCTCAAAAAAAAAAAAAAAAAGAAAAGGAAAAGAGAGGAGAGTCCTTGAGCTAACATCCACAGAAAACTCAGCTCTCTCTGTTCAGCGGTCTCAGTCAAGTCTTGGAAGGAGACGTCTCCTTTAGAAGTTTTATTGCTGACACCCAGGCTGCATTGTCCTAAGAGGTGTGCCTTTACTGGATCATGAACTCTCCAGCAGGCAGCCCCTCAGCAGTTATTTTGTGAGTGGTGTGTGTTGTCTACTCACCTCCAGGCTGATGAGTGGGGACCGGTCTAGATGGGAGCGTATGCCTGTGAACAGTAGGAGGCTCCATAGGAGCTTCAGCATGTCATGTACTACTCTGGACCAAGACAGTGCTTCCTGGCTCCCTTGAGGAGGGGCTGTTCGCAAAGCCCTAGCAGGATAGAAGAGGGAGTGGTGTGGGGAGCTACAAGAGGAGAAATACTTGGCAGGAGTATGGAGTTTTCTTATCTAGTTCTAGTTGGTTTGAAGTAGAATCCTAGAATATTAGAGTTGGACTGTATTTTAGGTATTATCCAATCCAACCTCATCAAAGTACCAGTGAGGAACAGACACCTGTGAGGGTTGTAGGACTTATCTCATCCCAGGGAAGGAATGAGTAGTGGGGTTGGCTAGACCCAGGTCTCTTGATTCAGTGATGAAGCCTTTTCTAGTATGGATCAAGAAGGGTTGAGTCGTATCAGGAATCTGGGATGGGGTTCAGGGGTGCAGAGTACAGTAAGTCCACCTTACTGCTGCCTCAGGCAGTGGTCCCTGGCACATGGGCTAGAACAGGCAACCGGAGAACTTCTTGACTTAGGTGCGTGGACACATATTTTGGGGAGGACTGTGATGTGATTTGGGAGGAGGCATCTAGGCACACCAGTTTCTCATTTGCTGACGGTGAGATGGAGATAGAGAAAATTCTTGAGGAGCTAGGTCGAAGGCTTTCCTGAGTGAGCTTTGAGATGACAGTCAGATGAACTTGCTCTGGGTCTTTATGGAGTCCAGGCCAGGAGTGTATACTGTGACACCTGGAGAACTGAGAAGTAGAGAGGGACCTGGTGGTGGCTGGGTGTGCAGTGGATACTATAGATCCTTTTATGGTTATAGCTTTCTGCACTTGGGTACTTATTTCAGCTTAACTGGCTAATGCATGTCTCATGTTAAGCTATCATACTGACTTTAAACATGATACCTTTCATTCTGCCTCTCTGCTTAATTATTCTATATGGTGGAATTGAACATAGATACTATAAATAACAAGAGAATTTTTATAAACTCTGAATTGAAATATCTGGCCAACTGTAGGATTGGTTTTATTGGAAAAAGTGAACCTAGTGTTTTGAAGTGATTTTTCTTCTTTCTTTATTTTACTTCCCTTTATCAATCACTTACTCTACATTTGAATTCTTGTTCTCTAATTATAGTGTGTGACCATAAGCAACTTAAGCTATTTGTCTTCCATGCCTCAATTTCCGCATCTATACTATACAGGCCACCATGCCGGGCCAATTTTTAAGAATTTTTTTTTTTTTTTTTTGGTAAAGACAGAGTCTCTCTCTATTGCCCAAGCTGGCCTTGAAGTCTTGGCCTCAAGTGATCATCCTGCTTCTGCCTTCCACAGTGCTGAGATCACAGGCATGAGCCACCACCATGGCCAGCATCATAAGGGTTAAATAAGTTAATTCATGAATTAGAACAATGGCTGGTACACACAAAGTTCTATTTGCCTATTAGCTGTGTTATGTTCCAAGCATTGATCTAGGCCTTTTGTCAATTTATGAGCAAACCAAAGCTCAGAGAAATTTTAAAACTTGCTTAAGATCATCCAACTAGTAAGGAGCTAGGATGGAACTTGAATCTTTGTTAAGCCTGGCTTCTCTCTCTGTTAAACCTGGCTTTTAACCACTCTGCTGGATTTCTGGGGTATAGCAAATTACTTAACTGTGAGTAGGTTGTAAGTCTTATACCTGCTTAGCCCTCAATCCATCTGTCTTGTATTTTCTAATGTAGATTTTTCATTGTTTTCATTGTGTTAATAAAATGCGTTTTCTTAAAATATCTGCGACTTAAATAAGGATTATAAAACATAAAAATTAAACTACTCTTAAAATAAAATAATGCTACTCAAATAATTCGATAAGAACTTTAAAAATCCATGCTAACAGTACTAAATTGTGAAAGGCACAAAATGTCACTTCATGTGATATCTGATAAGTGGCAATCAGTATTGCCACATGCTTGTAAGTTCTGTGGAAATTAAGGTAGTCATTATCAAGTATTTTGAGCTTACTATTTTAAAACAATCATGCCATTAACATTTCCACCATTTGCACATCTTAATTACTAGGAAGAAACCATATCAAATTGTTAAAGGTCATGGAAAATCCCCCAATCTGGCTAGAGTAAGATAAGGAGAATTAAGTCCTGAGAAGTGAGATGGGCCTTTTTAGCAACAGTAACAGAGGAGGTTGAGGTGAGTTAACAGCATTGACTGTTAGCAGAATTGTGCTGTGATGAGCTCTGCTGATGTGGTAGTGAACTATTGACTAGATGACTGGGTCAAGTGCTGCTTTCTCAGTTTCTTTTACAAAATAATTGAGAGATTTGTGAGACGATAACAGTGAGTCGTTAGATGATAACACTGAGTCCAGACTTTGTAGATTTGTATACTATACACTTCCTGATAATGTATTGAAAATTAGAAATCATATTTTATAGTACTGTTTACTTGATAATTTCTTAATGGAGAAAGGAAAGTAACAAAAGCAAAACAAAACTAACAAAACTGACTATTCCAAAAAAACTATTCTAAGCGACCAGCACTTTTTCTTCAAAGTAGCTGCAACTTTGTGAGTGTGTGTGTGTAAGAACAGTATTTATTATAAATGTACATCGGAAATTGTTGAACCAGTCAGGTTGCTTGAAACAAAAAATGAAAACTGATAAAAAATTTTAAAAGTTATTTATTTGTTTATTCTTTTGGCAAGGTAAAGAATCGTATCAAGATAATTGTATCAAGATGAAGTGGCCATTGTTAAAGTTTATTTAAAGTGTCAGCTAGGACATACTCAAGATAAAACAGTTGGCAATTGGGCCGGGCTCGGTGCTCAGCCTGTAATCCTAGCACTGTGGGAGGCCAAGACTCTGTCTCAAAAATAAAATAAAACAATCGGCAATGAGAAGGATGGCTCATTAAAGGTGACATCAGATGGATGTCTGATGTGATGAACACATGTCCTTTCCATCTTATATCTATTTTAAGACTTGGGTAAGTGAGTTGGTCTTAAATATACTTTAAAGAATTGTTCATTTATTAGATTTGTGTTCAAATTAATCAAATGTGTTTCAAATGGATCAAGTGTGCATATGTACTGTGAAATGAATGAACATAATGGTAAAATGATGACAAAAATTTGGCCACTGACTTCTTTTAGGTTATATGGCTTTATATCATTGAGTGCTAGGATGAAATATGGATGTCTTGTGCTCTTTTCTTAGAGACATAGAAAATTTTTCTCCTTAGTTTTAACAGAATATCAATAGAGGAATGAAATGGGAAGAAATAATGGCTGTTTTCTAAGAGTGAATTTTCTAAGGACAGCTTAAAAGAACAGGCATGGGAGAGCAGAGCCCTGGCTGTTGCCGTTGCAGCTTGAGTCAAGATAAGCAGAAGTGTGGGTGTGCTTCATGTCACATGGCAGGAGGCTTCCCCAGAAGTGGTTTGCCAGACCAGGGAGCTGTTTCATTTTGTGGCCGTTAGAGCTGCACTTTGGAAAACACTCGGTTTCCTGCTTACTGCTTCATCATGGATTATACAGGTAAAATTAAATTTTGAATATTTTTTAGTCATATAGAATTAATTAAAAAATATTTTGAATTTATACTTTAAAAATTATGTATGTATACTTTCAAAAATGTTATGTATCAGTTTATTCCTGAGTATGTATGAATTTGTTGTATGTAAATTGTGATCAAGGCTGAGCGCTTAAGGGAATTTCTCAGACATGCCCTTGTTGTGTCTTCTGTTTCTGCTGGGTCATTCTCAAGCACACTTAAAATAAATTATGACCCATGATTAAGCTACATTTCTCCCCTCTGGGCCCCCAAGATTTAAATTACAAACATCTGAGTTCAGATTATGCCACATAGGGAATAAAATTATACAGTCTACAGAGAGTTTCTGGTTTCTGTTAAGTATTTCTGGCATTGTGGTGGTGATTTTGTGCTTGTGTGTGGCCCTATCTTTTAGGTGGTGTTAACATAATGAAGTGAATTGGAAAATTTCAGTTTTTCTTTTAAATTTTCTGAGTATAAGTGTGTTCAGATTTTTCTGATGGATAATTAGCCTCTTCGTTTTTTAAACTGTATAGCTGTGTTCTCTATTTCTGGTTTCACCAAATGGTGAATGGTATGGGTTTGGGACTCATGGGTGGTGGTTGCTTGTTGAATAAGTGGAAGATTCCCTGAGATAGGGTGGGGTGAAGGTATGGATGGGAAGTGAAGCAGTGAGGAGGTAAGGACATAAGTCTTTGCCCAAAATTTGTATGACCAATTCAGAATTAAAGTAGCCTAAATTTGAACTTTTGGGTAATGGTGACACTGCTGACAGACTGCTTTTAAGCTGAAAAAGTTCCTTTGGTTCCAAAGGTTTTGAGGAGAGTTTTGCTCTAGGGCAGAGACCTACCTTTTATACCCGGTGTAATAAAAATCCCATTATGCATCAGATTGGACTTTGCTTAAATAGTGTTTAATGATCCCTTTAGAACCAGAAGATGGACCTTTGGCAAGACAGCTAATTATGCAAATATAATGTTTGTGAAATTGATAATTTAAAATGCTTGGTATTTAAAGGACTTCCCTAGTGAATGCTTTTTGAAGAGAAAACATTTTAAAGTAGTTAATTGCCCCCCAAAGATTTGTTCTGTAAATCTTTAATTTTTTTATCTTAGGGTTTCTTTAAAGTGTTTATACCTGCATTTGTGTGTGTGTGTTTTGACTTTCTTTTCCTCATAAGATTAAATATATTAGAATTTTTATTCAAAGGTTATAAATTAAAATGTTCCTGTCTTCTAGAAAGTTAATTCTAAGTGTGGTATTATGTTGAAGCAAGAAGTAACGTCCTCTATAGCCCTACACAAAGAAATCAAATTTGTACAATTCTAGCTGAGAGCTTTACTATGAAAACACTTTTTGTTTTTGTTTTTTTACTATTATATGGGTTCTAATTCTGTCATCTTGAGCTAGAGTACAGTGGCATCATCACCAGGTGCATCTCACTGCAACCTCAGACTCCTGGGCTCAAACAGTCTTCCTGCCTCAGCCTCCCAAGTAGCTGGGATTACAGGCACGTGCCACCAGGCCAGGCCAATTTTTCTAGTTTTTTGTATAGACAGGGGTCTCGCTTTTGCTCAGTCTGGGCTTGAACTCCTGGTCTCAAACCATCCTTCTACCTCAGCCTCCCAATGTGTTAGGATTATAGGCATGAGCCACCATGCCTGGCCTTAGTACACTTTGAGTTGTAAATATATACCCTTCCCCCTCCAAAGAACATAATCATTGATTAATTCTTTCATTTTTCTAGTTTGTATATTGCCATTAAAACATTTCTCTGTTTTAAAGTAATACTTTATATATGTATAGTTGATATTGTAAGCAATACAACTTTAATATGCTAAAGTGGACATTAAAAACTTTAATATAAATAGAGGTGGTGGTGGTGGTATTAGAGAAACTCACAGATAGGATACTTTCAAATTTAGTTGTGTGTGCTGAAAAATGTGGTTTAAGTTCTTACCACATTAATGAATACCTTAATTAAATTAGCTGTCTGATGTGGTAGGAAGCTATTTTGAATGTTCACTTCTTTAGTGATTTCTATAAACATCTACACATTTGCAAATATAAATATATTTGATCCATTAAACTTTGAAGAGAATAACTCGCTTTATGTCAGAGTGATTTTTAGGTTTTGAATTAGAAAGAATTTATTTGCTGTCAGCACAATTCATTCAGCCCCATCTCTTTGTTCTGATGTCATCATCATGGCATTAAAGGGGACGTTTTACTAGAAAACTGTTATTTGATGATCACAGAATAGATTTATTGTAAAAAAAAGTTTAAGGAGCCAAAAACCCTTCTATTCAAGGACTTTGCATGGAATATTCTTCCTTCCATGTTATCCTTGAAATTTTTTTCAGGTCTCCATTGAAATGTCACCTTTTTAGAGTAGCCTTTCCTGATAGTTTCACCTAAAATAACTTTCCCATTCAATTACTCTTTATCCTTTAGTTCCCCTTTGTCTTTCTTTTTAATACATCCCATGACTTGACATACTGTGTATTTGTCCATCTCACCCACTAGATTATAAACTCCACAGGGGAGGGAGTTTGTTCCTACCTATACCCCTAGAATATAGAACAGGAAGCTCCCAGAAAGTAATTGTGGAGGGAATGCACGAATAAGGCTTCCTTTAAAACTATTACTTACTTTCCTTAACAACAGCCTTCCAGCATAATGATTCTTCTTTTGCTTTTTTTATTCTTTTGACCAGTAAATTATTTTGAATGTAAATTTTCATTGCTGATTTATGTTATCTTGAAATTAACATTTCTTTTAGCCCACGTAGGAATAATTAGAGAGAATAGGTAATCCAAAGATCACTTTGGTTTTAGAATGTATTGTATGATTTTTGGGACAAGGGACAGTGAGGATCATTAGCTCAGTTTTATTCTTTATTTTCCTTCATTACATTTTCCTTAGGCAACACTCAAAAAATTGTGTTGGTTCTATGAGCTGACTAGGGTACAGAATTGGAGCAAACTAAACTTTTGGAATTGGTCTTCAGCGATATGGATCCAAGCCTTCTAAAGTGTTTAGAAACACCTCAGGCCACCAGATCACAGAGCCCTTCGTAGGAGTCAGAGGATGAGATTTGTGTGCAATTTTGCTGGCAAGCAAGATGCCTAATGTTTCTAACATACTGATCCTGTTACAATCCAAAAAGTAGATTTCTTGAAAAGTATTGGTGCCTTTAACTTATTCTTGGAAGTCTGTGCCAAGAAATAAATATAGGCCCTCAGAAAAAAATGTATTAATACTTTCATACACACACACACACACACATATCCCACCAGGTATGGGTTTAAAAAAGGAGCATCTAATGAGTTGGCAAAGTAGTTATTGCACACAGAACATATCTCTTAGCCAGGGACCATTTTATCATTCTACTTTCCTTCTTGCCTTTGTAATGGGCACATTTATTTGTTCACCATTTTAGTGACTGTTCGTATATAACATCTCATATACAATTTTTAGTAGACTTATGTAAGATAATATATTTTGGCTTTAAGATTCAACCCTTTTGAAATGTATTGCCCTTTCCCACTTTCTACAATTTCATTTCTACACTATTATTGATATTCTCCCTTAGTTGTTGACCTGACCGATCATTTTTGAAGGTACACATTTTTATTAATTCCTGAAATTTTCAGTAATTTTGTGTCATTTTTAGTCTTCTCTGGTGATATATATATTTTTTTTAATGAGGATTTTTTTTTTTTTTTTATTGGTTGCAGCCATCATTGTTGTTTGTCGGGCCCCAGCTGGATTTGAACCCGCCAGCTCAGGTGTACGTGGCTGGCGCCTTAGCCCATTGAGCCACAGGTGCCGAGCCGATATTTTTTTTTTAAGGATTTTTTTCCCCCTACACTTTTCAGTTTCAATGTTCCCTTCATCTCAATTGAATCCTTAAAACATCATTTTGGCAATTATTTATTCATTGTCCAAGAGGCATTATGGTAGTGTGATAAAGAACACTCTTTTGCAACCAGACATTTTAGGTTTGAATCTCAGAATATTATTGACTACCTGCGTGACTTTGGCAAATTGTTTAACCATCTCCCAAATGTGGATAATAGTAGTATCTACCTTGTAGAGTTATTACAAAGATTAAATAGATTAATACATGTAAAATTCCCAGAATAGTGTCTGCCACATAGTAAACGCTCAGTAAATATTAGCCATTGTTATTCTTTCCCACAACAAAAGATTTTTTCTTTATCTTATGCAGCATTATCACTTTTTCTTCTAAAAAGTTTAGTATTTTCAATAAGCTAAATATCAAGTTACCTTGAATAAATTGTACATTCATACAGTGGAATTTTATGCAACCATTGAAAGGATGAGGTAGACACCACATGTACTGACCAGAAAAGCTACCAATGATACTTTTAGATGGTAATTTGCATGCTACAGTACACCAGAATTTAGTGTTTAAAAACCGTATTTATATAAAGATGTCTTTGTAAACATAGGAAATTGCTAGAAGTGGTATATACCTTGGATGAATGGGGTGGAGAGGAGACTTGAACTCTGGAACTTCCTACTATATATGATTTTAAAAAGTGTGGGATTATGTTATTAAATATGTATGTATATATTAATATATTTACTTTTGTGCATTTCCGCATTTTTAAAACATTAAAACAAAACTGCTTGTGTTAGATAGGCATTTTTTTTTTTGAGAGAAAGCCTCAAGCTATCACCCTGGATAGAGTGCCATGGCATCACAGCTCACAGCAACCTCCAATTCCTGGGCTCAAGCGAGTCTCCTGCCTCCGCCTCCCAAGTAGCTGGGACAACAGGCGCCCGCCACAACGCCCGGCCATTTTTTGGTTGCAGCCGT
>CAUYRH010158937.1:0-43632 GCA_963574655.1 Perodicticus potto | reverse complement strand
TCCCAGCTACTTGGGAGGCAGAGGCGGGAGGCAGAGGCAGGAGACTCGCTTGAGCCCAGGAATTGGAGGTTGCTGTGCGCTGTGATGCCACAGCACTCTATCCAGGGTGACAGCTTGAGGCTCTGTCTCAAAAAAAAAAAAGGAGTGTTTCTCTTGGATCGGCACCTATAGCTCAGCAGCTAGGGCACCAGCCACATACACCAGAGCTGGCAGGTTTGAACCCAGCCTGGGCCTGCCAAACAACAATGACAATTACAGGGGCGGTGCCTGTGGCTCAGTGGGTAGGGCACCAGCCCCATATACCGAGGGTGGCAGGTTCAAACCCGGCCCCCTCCAAACTGCCACAAAAAATAGTTGGGCGTTGTGGCGGGCACCTGAAGTCCCAGCCACTCGGGAGGCTGAGGCAAGATAATTGCCTAAGCCCAGGAGTTGGAGGTTGCTGTAAGCTGTGTGACGCCATGGCACTCTACCGAGGGCGATAAAGTAAGACTCTGTCTCTAAAAAAAAAACAAACAATGACAGTTACAACAAGAGAATAGCCGGGTGTTGTGGCAGGTGGCTGTAGTCCCAGCTACTTGAGAGGCTGAAGCAAGAGAATGGCTTATGCATGAGAGTTTGAGGTTGCTGTGAGCTGTGACACCACAGCATTCTACCCAGAGCGACATAGTGAGACTCTGTCTCAACAACAAAAAAAAAAATAGTGTTTCTCTTGGGGGCAGGTCACAATGGGGTCAAGGTTAAAAGCACTGACTTCAAAGTCTATTAGAATCAAGTTCAACTCTCAGCTCTTCCTTTTATAAGCTGTGTGATCTTGAGCAACTCCTCTCTGAAAATCAGCTTCTCCAACTCTAAGGGGGGATGACAGGAGTGCTGTTAGGATCCAAAGAGAGCATTCATGGAAGGCACCTGGTAAGTGGTGAGTACCAGTAGAATATTCCTGCTTGTGACAAGAAGGGAATGGCATGTGAGCCTGTTTCTCATAATGGACTTGGAGAAGTCAGGCTGGGGAGATGGGCAGGCCCTTGCGTGCTCATAGAATGGCAAAGTCAGGGAATGGGCAGAGGCCATTGTGTTGCAGATACATTTTGGGGTATCTGCCCTACATTGCCATTCCTCTGGTGGCCTTGTTCCTGCTTCTTAACTCTTGCTGTGGTGTGACTCAACTGAAGCAGGTCGGGAGCTGTCAATCATAGTACTCCATCCCCCTTGGCTATAGTGGTGGGTACAAGGGGGAGTCACATGATCAAGCTGGGCCAGTAAGAATTCTCCGAGATTTTTCAGTTGGAGCAGAGAGAAATCTCTTTTCTCTCTAGCTGGGATGCTAGAAGGAAGCAAACCTAGGGCTGTCTGTAGAGAGGATTACAGACAACTTCATGGGGACAGAGTGAAATCAGACTGCAGGTGAAGTTCAAGAGAGCCAGAGCCCTGGTCTGAATCATCCCTGAGGCCCATCTCAGTTTTTTTGTTTATTTGTTTGTTTGGTTAAGCTCATTCAGATTAAGTGTCCTTCTTCTACAATCAGAAATACCCCTTAAAACATATGTCCCCATGGAAGGTTCTGGGAGCTCTTGGCCACTTTATTATGCATGAACAAAATTCTATGAATGTGAACTGGACACGTGACATCTGCCACCCGACATGGTGTTGACCTGCTGGGTAGTGCTGGATGTGCCTTATTGTTTGAAGAACATCATGTTGAGGACGAAGGGACAGAGGGAGGCCACATGGTGTGTCAGGACACGACCCTGGGCAGAACTCCACTGTCCTCAGGATTTTGAGGAAAGGCAGGAACCTTTGGGCAGTGACTCGGCTGTGTTTGTGTCAGTAAACTACGCAGAGAAATAAGGTCCCATGCAGAGCTTTAGCAGATGTGGAGTGGTGCCATCCTCCAGGTCTCAGATTCACTTCAGAGAAGCCCATCGGAACCCCCTAGCAAGAGTCACCTGCCCTCCTTGGCTGACATACTCTGGCCCAGCAGGTCTGGTTTGCTGGGAATGAATTTTGCCCACTTTTAAGAAGTGGCAGCAGACACTGGAAAAGTCCCGCACGTCTCCCTGAGCCCTGCACACCTGCTGGCGTTCAGCACAATTTCTCCCCCTTTATCTTTGATCTCAAAAAAGATCATCTTGAAAAAGATTGTTTTGTGTGCAGTTTACCCAAGCGCCACTTTTTCTAATTTTGCCAGAGTTGCCCTCCCCTTTCCCCCTTCCTTTTATTTCTTTCTTGGATTTGCTTTGGGGTTGGCTTCCTCGAACCAAAATAACTCTCACAATGCATGGGGAAAAAGTGCTTCCTGTGGATGAATGACATCTGTATGAAAAGCCAGCAAGCCGTCTGATTGCCGTCCTTTGAAGACGCTTGTCAGTGAGTGCCACGGTGAAGTGTCAGGCGTCACCTGGGGTGACTGTGGAGATGCCTGCAACAGCAAGCTTTTTTCCCTGAAAGGCTTCAACCCAAACTTTGGGCTCTCAGGGGACCCCCGGAGCAGCATCCATTTTCTGAAGAGATGAAAGGCGATGCTGGCTTGAGCAGCTGGTATTTTCTTCTGTGTTCTCGGCAGGGCCCTGCAGCAGTGGCTTTGTAGCTCACCTGCTCTGCCTTTCCCAGTTCAACACTACTCTCTTCTTTTCTGATTTGTGTGCCTACTTGAGGGTCGGTAGCTTCAGGCAGACTCCTGAGAGGAGAGGAGACAGGATGCTGGCAAGGGGAGGGGAAATCTCACAGTTAAGAATGTAGCTCCAGGCTCAGAGCCTGTGGCTCAAGCAGCTAAGGTGCCAGCCACGTACACCTGAGCTGACAGGTTCGAATCCAGCCTGGGCCTGCCAAACAACAATGACGGCTGCAACCAAAAAATGGCCAGGTGTTATGGCGGGTGCCTGTTGTCCCAGCTACTTGGGAGGCAGAGGCAGGAGACTCGCATGAGCCCAGGAATTGGAGGTTGCGGTGAGCTGTGATGCCACAGCACTCTACCCAGGGTGACAGCCTGAGGCTCTGTCTCAAAAAAAAAAAAAAAAAAAGAATGTAGCTAGACTTGTTCTGGGTTCAGATCCCACCACTCGCATCCTTCCTGAGCCTGTCCTGTCACCTCTTTGAGCCTCATTTTTCCCATCTGCAGGATGGGGTTATTAGGTGTAGTGTAGACGATACAGGAAAAGTACTGTAGGAGATTGCCTGACACATAGTAAGTGCTCAGTAAAGTTGCAGTTCACCTCTCCTGATTCATCCCGGTTGAGCCTCCATGACAGCCCATGCATCAGCCATGTGGAAGTTACCACAGCTTCTAGACAGCAGCATTATCTTTCTTCCCCTTGCCCACAGTAGCTCTCCATACTTGGTCTATCCACGGGACTCCTGTTCATCTGTCAATACCCAGCTTAGAATCAGCTCTCAGTAAGTCTTCTAGGCCAGCAATCCCTGCACCCCAAGGTCAACCATAAATAAAGTCTGAGGCCTAGGCACACACCTAGGCACACACCTCCATGCTGCTCCTTTTGGTTTTAGGAGGAATTAGGAAGTCTCTGATCTTCCCACAGCAACTGCAGAGGAGATAGGAGCCAGAATCTGAGGTATTCAGGGAGGCAGGGAGGGAATGGGCCTGCCTGCCTGCCTGCAGGAGAGTCAGGCAGCAAGTGGGGGAGAGGTCTCTAGACATCTCAGAGGTCACACAAGAAATGAAACTGTTGTTAACACTATCTGAAGTGTTGGTCCATTGGTTCTTTCTCTCCCTTCCACTTCATTTCTTCAGAGAAGTTTTAGGTCCAGAACAAAACAGACACTGTCCATGTACTTGCTGGCTCCCCCATTATCAACATCCCCCTCAAAGTGGTACATTTGTTACAACTCGATAAGCCTATATCAATGCAATGTTATTAGCAAAAGTCCATAGTTTACAGTCTCAGTTTTGCCTTTTCTAGAATGTAATATAGTTGGAATCATACGATAGGTAGCCTTTTCAGATTGGCTTCTCCCACTTACCTATATGCATTTAAGGTTCCTGGATGTCTTCATGGCTTAAAAGCTCATCTCTTTTTTAGTGCTGAACAATAGTTCATTGTCTGGATGTACCACACTTTGTTTATCCATTCACCTACCAAAGGACATTTTAGTTGCTTCCAAGTTTTGGCAATTATGAAAAAAGCTGCTATAAACGTCTGTGTTCAGGATTTTGTGTGGACATAAGTTTTCACTTCCTTTGGGTAAATTCCAGGGAGCGTGATTGCTGGTAAGAGTATGTTTAGTTTTTAAAGAAGACATCAGATTATCTCCCTAATTGGTGATACCGTTTTGCATTCCCACCGGTAATGCATCAGAGTTCCTATTGCTTCACATCTTCACCAGCATTTGGTATTGTCAATATTCTGGGTTTTCAGCCATTCTAAGTGGTGTGTAGAAGCATCCCATTTGCATTTTCCTGATGACACGATTTGGAGTGTCTTTTCACATACTTAATTTGTATATCTTTAGTGAGTGTTAAGGGTTTTGCTCCATCTTTTAGTCAGGCCGTTTCTTATTGTTGAGTTTTAAGAGTTCTTTGTATATTTACGATAAAAGTCTTTTACCAGATGTGTCTTTTGCAGATATTTTGTCTCCGTTTATGGTTTGTCTTCTCATTTTCTTGGTCTTGTCTTTCCAAAAGCAGAAAATTTTAATTTTAGTGAAGTCCAGCTTATCAATTATTTCTTTCATGGATTGTGCTTTTGGTGTTATATCTAAAAAGTCATCACCAAACTCAAGGTCATCTGGATTTTCTCCTGTGTTATCTTCTGAGATTTTTATAGTTTTGCACTGTACATTTAGGTCTATGATCTATTTGAGTTAATTTTTGTGAAACGTGTAATGACTGTGTCTAGATTGATTTTTTTTTTTTAAGAGACAGAGTCTCATTTTGTCGCCCTCAGTAGAGTGCCATGGCATCACAGCTCACAGCAACCTCCAGCTCCTGCACTTAGGCAATTTTCTTGTCTCAGCCTCCCAAGTAACTGGGACTACAGGCGCCCGCCAGAATGCCCAGCTATTTTTTTGTTGCAGTTTGGCTGGGGCCGAGTTTGAACCTGCCACCCTTGGTATATGGGGCCGGCCCCCTACTCACTGAGCCACAGGTATCACCATAGATTGATTTTTTTTTTTTTTTTTTTGCATGTGACTGTCCAGTTGTTCCAGCACCATTTGTTGAAAAGACAAACATCTTTGCTCCATTGTATTGCCATGTCTTTGTCAAATATCCATTGAATATATTTTTGTGGGTCTATATTCTGTTCTATTGATCTATTTTTCTCTTCTTTCTGTAATCCCACATTGTCTTCATTACTATAGTTTTATATTAATAGTAAATATTGAAGTTCAGTACTCTCAGTCCTTGACTTTGTTCTTTCCCTTCAATATTATGTTGAGTATTCTGGGTCTTTTTCCTCTCCATATAAATTTTAGAATCCCCTGCTTGGTCAATGTCTACAAAATAGCTGGCTGGGATTTTAATTTGGATTGCACTGAGTCTATAATTCAAGTTGGGAAGAACTGACGACTTGACAATATTGAGTCTTCCTGTCCATGAATGTGGACTCTCTCTCCATCCATTTAGTTCTTCTGTGATTTTATTCATCATTGTTTTGTAGTTTTCCTCATATATATAGATCTTATACATATTTAGATTTAGGCTTGCTTTCTTTATAGAGTAGTATTTGGTCTACATGTGTCAGTCAAAAGCACATTCTTTCACCCCATGGATCTCCTTACTCCTATGCAGTTTTGCTTTTGTCCATCCTTCTATCACAGTGCAGTGCTGACTGCAGTATCTATTTCAGAGAATAGCAGACTCCAATGGCAGCAGGGTCAGGCAAGTAGCAAGGAATGGTGGGTTTGACTCTGGGTAAAGCAGGAGGAAGTTGCAGAGGGGATGCCAGGAAACTGGGGAGACCTGGTCCTGCCCCAGGGAGATTAAATTGATTGAAACACTGGGCTGGGGCTCAGCACCCATGGTACAGTGGTTGCAATGCCAGCCGCATGACCCAGGCTGGTGGGTTTGAACCCAGCCTGGGCCAGCTAAACAACAATGACAACTGCAACAACAACAATAACAAAAATAGCCTGACATTGTGGCGGGTGCCTATAGTCCCAGCTACTTGGGCGGCTGAAGCTAGAGAATCACTTAAGCCCAAGAGTTGGAGGTTGCTGTGAGCTGTGACAGTATGGCACTCTACCGAGGACAACGTAGTGAGACTCTATCTTAAGAAAAAAAAAACAACACTGGGCTGGATAGATGAAATACCCAACTGCTGGCTATCTATGGCCTTTGGGCCTGCTCATTTACAGACCTGGGGTTGTAGCTACATCCTCTTTCCAGCCCCACTAAGACTGTGAGCTCCTAGAGGGCAGAGAAACCCCTCTGCCACCTCAGTGTCCTATACTGGGGCCCACACATTGACAAATTTTTGATGAATGAATAAACATCTGTATTTATTGTCACCCTACTCATTCTTTTAAAAAGCAGAACATGTTTAGTGTTGAATTATAAAAAGTACAGATAAGAAAAAGGAAGAAAGCTTTCCTCTTTCGGCTTGGAGGAAGCCAACGTTCAATTTTCTTCGGTCGTCCCGAATCTGGGTTCATGCAATACCAGCCGCCTCCATGCCTCCTAAGTTCAACCCCAACGAGATCAAAGTCTTGTACCTAAGGTGCGCTGGTGGTGAAGTCGATGCCACATCTGCCCTGGGTTTGTCTCCAAAAAAGGTTGGTGATGACATCACCAAGGCAACCGGTGACTAGAAGCGTCTGAGGATTACAATGAAACTGACTATCTAGAACAGACAGGCCCAGATCGAAGTGGTACCTTCTGCCTCTGCCCTCATCATCAAAGCCCTCAAGGAACTGCAGAGAGATAGAAAGAAACAGAAAAAACATTAGACACAACGGAAATATCACTTCCGATGAGATTGTCAACATTGCACCAAACTTTAGCCAGAGAACTCTCTGGAACCATTGAAGAGATCCTGGGGACAGCCCAGTCCGTGGACTGCAATGTTGATGGCTGCCACCCTCATGACATCAGCAGTGGTGCCGTGGAAAGCCCAACTAGTTAAAAAGTACAAAGTAAAATGTTTCAATAAAGGATCATTTGACACCCAGTTTAAAAAAAAAAAAGAAAAAGGAAGAAAATAAAAATCATCCATTTCTGAGATAAATCTTTGTCAGTTTCCTTAGCCCTTTCGTTGACATGTAACAAACATACAGAAAACAGCCCAGACCCTATGTGTTTAGCTTGACTAATTATCACAAGCTAAACATAACCCATAGATTAAACATAGATTAAACATAACCACTCAGATTAAAACATAGAACATCTCCAGCCCGCCAAGAAGCACCTTTATCCCCTTCCCACACCCAGGGATGACCCTGTGCTGACTTCTTACAGCACAGATTAGTTTTACCTGTTTGTCTCATTTAGCGTGTGCTCTTTGGGGTCTGGCTTCTTTTGCCAACATTATGTTTTTGAGATTCACCTGTGTTGTGTGGCATGGCAGTTCACTTGTTCTTGGTGCTGTCTAGCATTTCATTGTGTGAGTATACCATAATTTATCCATCCATTCTCCTGTTGATGGACATTTGGGTGGCTTTCATTAGGAGCTTCTCTGAACAGTGCTATTTGGAACATAGGGTGCATGAGTGCGTCTTAGTGCAGAGGGACACACCTTTTTTTTTTTTGGAGTTGCAGTTTCTCAATCTTGGTACTATTGACATTGGGGCTGGATAATTCTTTGTTGTAGGGCGGTCCTATGCATCGTAGGATGTTTAGCAGGCTGTCTGGTCCACTCACCAGATACTACTAGCATCCCCTAAGTTGTGATAATCAAAAACGTCTCCGGGGATTGCCCAATGTCTCCAAGGGGGTAGGCAGAATCGCTTTTGCTTGAGAACCACTGGTATATACTGAGGAGTGGAATTAGTAAGTTAATAGGGAGGTATATGTTGTGTGTTGGTATAGATGTTGGCAAGTGGTTTTCCAAAGTGGTTGTATCACTTTTACCAGCTGTGTGTGACCCTCTAATCATTTTAATGCATTTATTATTATTTTTTATATGGGATAGAATCATGCTGGAAATACTTTACCTCACATTAGATTGTATGGCCTAGTCTTTTATGTCTTTCATCATTTATTCTTCAGATAGACAGCAGTAAAGTGATTAAGTCTATGCTTAACTCTAGCATCTGACTTCCTGAGTTTAATGCCTGGCCCTCCCATTTTTCCAGCCGTGGGATTTTGATTAAGTGGCTTCACCTGTGTCTCAGTTTCCTCATCTGTAAAATAGGGACACTAACAGTGCCTGCTTCAGTTACTTGGAGGATTACCTGAGATTAATTAATATATGTGAGGCATGTGGAATAGGGCCTGGCTCATGGCAAGTGCCATGATAACTGTTATTAAACATTTTAATGGCTATATAATATTCCCTTAGGGGACCTGCAGTTTATGTCACAAGACTTTTAGTATGGAATGGTAAATGATTTTCAGTGTAGGTTGCCAAATTTTGCAAAAAAGAAAAATAGGTAATTGTAATGAGAGATATGCAGTTACATTTGAATTTGAGATAAGTAATTTTTAGTTTTATGATATCCCATGCAATATTTGTGATATACTTCTACTAAAAAATCATAGTATTATTTATCTAAAACGAAATTTATCTGGATGTTCTATATTTTATCTAACAATCTTTTAAATTCTAATTCTTCCCTCTTCTGAACACTGCAATGATTAACATCTTAGAAGCTGAATCTTTGCCTAGAAAGTGTTTTTCTCAGTACTGGCTTTGAATTTGAATCACCTGGGGGCTTGTTAGCCTGGCCCCACACCAGGTCTCTTGAAACAGATCTGGAGGCTGAGTTGAGACTCTGAATTGTTAAGTAAGGCTCTAGGTGATTCTGAGCCAAAACTTTAGGGTAAACTCCCCAGGTGAGTAAATGCCAGGAGCCACCTGCCTATTTCCTGATGTAGTAAGTGAGAGACTGGGTGGGGAAAATGTTCCCACTGCTCCCTGTCTGGTCAGCTGGGATCTTTCTCAGGACCCCTCTGCCTGAGGCCTGGACAGGGGAGGGGGCCACCTTGGGCTGCCCCTCAGCTCAGCCTGCCTGACTTGACAGGAAGCAGCAGCTGAACTTTGGTAGCAAGAGGGAAAGTGGGTGTTGCGGGCACCAGAACCAGCTGCATTGATTTCTGGCTGCAGTTCTTGGAAAGCCTGTCATGAGGAAAACAGGCAGCGGGTAAACAGCAGACGGCGGGCCCAGCAGCGGGGAGGGCCTGGCTAGGCCTGGGAATCTGTCGTACCTCAAGGTGCTGGGCAGGTCTGGCCACCAGTATAGGGGACACCATGGCTCTTGGACCAAGACCTCCTGAGACCCCATTGCCTGGCCAGGTAAGGTTGTTCCTGATTAAGGGGTGGGACCTGGGCTCCCAGAACTTTCCCCTGACCCTGTTCATTCATTCAGTCCTCCTGAATGAAGGGCCCAGCTTGAGGGTAGCAGCTAACGGAGGGGTCATCCACTGCCAGCCCCACCCTGAGCCCCATTCGCAGGAGCAGTCCAGTCCCCAGCTTTGCAGGGCTGATCGGATTTCTGTCTCATCCTAGCTGCTGCGGGCACCCCTGGAGCTGCCAGGCACAGTCAGCTGGTCTGTGCAGAGCAGCGGCGAAATTACAGCTCAGACACGATCAATGTGATCAGGTCGAGGGGTCTTCAGAGGATGATTTTACTTTGAGGAGAGGTTAGAAGGGTTTCATATGTATACGTACATTATTATTTAAAAGAGGATTCCTGGTGGTCTGTAAGAGTTCGGTGGATGGGGAGTTGGCCTGCTCTGGTCTTCTGGATACTCATGGGCTGGAGCCGAAGTGTCAGAGCAGCTTAGGATGGGGTAAGTTGGGTGCCTTCCCAGCAGTGCCGGGGAGGAGCGTCCTCAGGGGTGTGGGGGCAGTGTTTGAGTGTGGAGAAGGAGCTGGTCACCTTCTGTGCACAATTGGTGTTGCCAGTGGTGCTGGCCACTGACATTTTCTAGGAGAACTTACTAAGTAAGTGTATTTATTTGTTTTGTTGTTGCTTTTTTTAAAAATTTATTGTTGGGGATTCATTGAGGGTACAAGAAACCAGGTTACACTGATGGCATTTGTTAGGTATTATTTGAGCACCTATTAGAGTCCTGGCATTGTTTTCAATTGAGGGACTAGGGTCTTGATCAAACCAGATGGAATTTATAGGTGTCATTATTTGAGGAGGAACCCAGGGCTCAGAGTAGCTTAGTGACTTATCCAGGGTTACTCAGCAAGAGGCCCCTGCCAGGTTCAACTCTTTCTCATAACTGAGCAAAATAATCTCCATCTGAGCAAGGGAGCAGCCGAGTCTGAATAACAGTGATGATGATAGCTAGATTCCTAGATGCCAGCCACTGTGCTAAGTGAGTCCCACCAAGTTATTATTATTATTATCGTCCCATTTTTAAGTTGAGACAGCTGATGCTTAGGGAAGTGATTTCATTTACCCAAAGTCACACAGCTAATAAGTGGCATTGCTGAGATCTGAACCCAAGACTTAAGCTTTCAAGCTCAACCTAATGTCATGTAGGTACTTTCTGGGTTCCCACTAAAGCCTTGTGCGTGGGGGAGGCAAGTTAGAATCATTTCTATGAAGGTGCTTGGCCTGGGAGGATGCAGCTAAAGAAGATGTTAATCTGCTGCTGACTTTATCAAGAACTCCTCTAAGGAGTGCAAGACACCTGGCATACTGATAGCAAAAATATTAATGGTAACAATAGATGCTGATTATTAAACAGTTAAATAATTCCTATGTGTTTCCCACCTTAGCTAGAGAACTTTAAAGTACATAGCTGCATTATCAGTTCCATTTGACAGATGAGGAAGCTGAGGCTGAGAGTCACCTGCTAAAGCTTACACAACCGGGAAGAGGCAGAGTTGGGATTTGAACTCAATTTGCCCACATAGCTCACAGAGCCTTGCCGGTTTTCCTTGGAGCCCATGGTGGCATCTATACTCTCTTGGGTCTCCTAGGAAGCTCAGGCTGGGGACATGATTCACTCTCATCTCCCCCCATCACATAGCAGTCTCTCCTCCTTCCAGGTTCCAGTCTCTTTTCAGCTCTGAGACTTAACACTTTTCCCTCCTAAATCCTTTCTAATTAGGTCAGCTGTGGAATACAGGCCCCAAAATAATAATGTCAAGTGCGGCCTTTGCTATGTCTGGATTTTCTGCTTGCTTAGCAGGATAGAAACTTTGGAGTGAATATATGTGTGTTCTTTTAAAAAAAAAAAAAAAAACAACTTTATTTACTCTGCTCTGGTTTTTGTAAGATATGACTCTTAATAAGGCTTTAATTCAAGGTCAAGGAGTAGAAGTCAACGACAAAGCCCATGGTCCCCTGGGCCCCACTGGACACATAAACAGCCATGGATGGGTCTTTTCATCTCCTCTTTTAAACAGTCCCATTGCAACAGAGCTCTTCCTTGAACGAAGAGGTAAAATGTTGGAACTGACTGTATTGCCTGTTCCGAACTGTTTGCAAAATGCGAGCTGTGCCCATACCCTTGTTTTTATTTTTTTTTTTCCTTTTCTGTAGTTCAAGGGAAATAATTTATTAACTTGGGAATTAGAAATATCATTCCCCAACTCCACAGGCCCCCAAGGCCCGAGCCAGCCTGCCTTCCCTGCTCAGAAAGTTAAGTGAGGCCTCTCTGTCAAAGGCACAGCCACAGCAAGGCCCGGGCAGATGTGGGTAATGTATTCACAGTCATGACTCACAGACCCCGAGTGTCTTGAACCCAAGCCTCTGGGGACTGGCAGGGCCACGCCATCAACCTGAACCCCCTGGACTGTTGCCCCGCTGGACTGACGGTCTAAATCCATCAGGCTCACTAGCCCCAGTCGTGGACCACTGAATAATTTACAGTCCCTTGCAGCAGTGAGGAGCAGGTCACTGAAGTTCATGGGTTAATAACAGGTTTGGTTTTCGATGTCAGCAGCTCTCTTGATAACGTATGAAAGAATCCTATTCTGTTGATTAGATTTTGAAATGGATCAATTTTTAATCAGCCAAACACCTGACTCACTCAATAAGAGTTGCATTGTGGAGACAGGATGGAGGCCAGCTTTATTTACAAGAGTGTTTGTTTTTTGGGGGCCATACGCAAATTCCCACCCAGATCCCTCCTCCTGGAAGAAATTGACCGGATTATCTCCCACCTCAAATGGCAGCATTTGATTCACTTTCTGATTAGTTGGGAAATCCATGAGTCTGTTTAAGAGATAAGGATAGCAGCTAAAGGTTTGATTTAGTCATCTGTGATTATTGATGGAAAAAACATTTATTTGCCAATGAAGAAATTTTGCTTAATGTAATAACAAGAAAGAAGGGAGGAAACAAAGGGAGTCCAGGCAGTACTGGGGCTGAGGGTAGCAAAGACATTTTAGCTCTGGGGAGGATTAGGGTTTCCATCTCTGTTCGCTGAGATTTTCACAACAATAGTATGGAAATCAGGAATGAGTAAATCGAATTTGTGGAAGATTAATTTGGAAGAGGGGTCTTGCTTCTTCCCATTTCATTTATTCATTCAACAAACAGTTGATCCCACCCTGTGTGAGAGGGACGAAACAGACATTGAGGGGGACTAGGTTCCCACCTTCATAGAGCTTCCATTCTGGTGAGGGAAGCCAGGCAGGAAAGAATGGACCAAGTCATCTAGTCATAAGGCCATGTGTTGTGGAGAAGCCGAGAGAAGCCTTGGGGGAAAGTAACAAGGGCACCTCATTAGGTTGCGGAAGGAGTTTGGGTGTTTTCTGTGGTGCACTGGGGAACCACAGGCAGGGTTTGAAAAGGGAGGTGACTTGTTTGAGTGTTGTGCTGGAAAAGGTCTCTCAGGAGAGTGGGGTGGAGGGCTGGGAGTACTGAGGGGGTCTGCATCTGGAGAGCTGTGAATGGAGCTCCAATCACACCATAGTGGGCAGGAGGACGCAGATTCGGCAGTTTTGGTTAGTGGCAGGTGATTGAGGAAGAGGGGGTGGTGCTTGAGGCCAGCTGGGGCCCAAGTCTGGCATGGTGAGGCCTGTAGCCCACAGCCCACCGTGGCCTGGTCTCATAGGAGGCAAGGGACAGGACAAAACATTTGGCTTTTCCTCATCCTGGCAGAGTGGGGAACAAGTGGCACAGAGGCTGGGGATAGGGGCTGTGAAATCAGATAGTTGTGGGAGCTTTCGATCTCTCTGCCTTTTAAAAGCTGGAAACCTCAGATAAATTGTTATTTGCATGTACAGCAAGTTAATTTTGGATATATACTTTTCTAGAAGGGCTCATAAGAAGCTGCCAACAGTGGTTGCCCCTGGCAAGGGGATCTTGGGGTAGGTAAGGGATTGACTTTCTCCTCTGCGGCCTCTGGTAACCTCTGACTTTGTACCAGACAGGTGTTGTGTTATCTAGTCGAGGCTGTCTACACCAACTATGATATGCAGTGGCCTTCTGAGTAAGGACTAGTGTTGCCATCTCTGTTTAACAGTTGAGGCTCAGAGAGGGGCAGTGGCTTGTCTACATCACACAGCTGTACCTGGTGGGCTCCAGCCCCTTCTCGTGCATAAGCCCATCTCTCTTTTCCTATCTTCCTTGTGCTGTTGGTTGGGGTCATGGTCTTTGAGGAGCAAGATTTTCCCCAGTGCTCTGTGCCAAAGACCATCAATTGGGCAGCTTGCTTTATTTGCACATCTCCCAAGGATGCCGTTCTCTTACCTGCCTTGTCTGGGCAGAACCCCCTGCACACACACCTGTGTGTGTGTCTTGTGTGGGCATCCTTGGCCCACAAAGGATGTTCTGAGCATGACTTTAGGACTAGATGGTTTGATGCCTCATTCATAACCTCCTTGGTGACAAGCAAGCTCTCGTAGGTCTCTTAATCTAGGCGTGGCACATAGGAATTGCTCAGTGGGGAAAAGTCCTCTGATGGAGTGTCGGAAGTCCTGGGTTCTAGTTCTGGCATGTCCTCTTGTTTGCTGTGTGACCTTGACCATGTCATGTCACTCTGTTCTCTGAATGACGGTAGCATCTGCTTATCCTTTTCCCTTAAAGAAGCTGAGCACACTCCCACCTCAGGGCCTTTGTTCTTGCAGGTGTCTGATCTCTCTCATGTTGGCCTACATTACTCCTACACTTCATCTGGTTATTACTCAAAAGCCACCTTCTCCTAACTGCAATCTCCCGGACCATCCTAACTACACTCGCATAGCATATACAGGTACATGCACACTCACACACACACCCTCACTTCCTTCCCTCCTATATTTTTATTCTTCCTTAGCAAAAAACATAATAGAACATGTATATTGTATTCATTTATCTTGTTCATTGATTTCTCCCATTAAACTGTTAGCCCTAGGAGGACAGGGATTTTTGTATGTTTTGCTTACTATCTTCCTAGTACCTAGAATGGCACCTGGGTCAAAGTGGTGCTCAGTAAAAATGTGTCAAAAGAAAGAATGAAATAAGTCAGTACAATACAAAGCACTCCACAAATGTGAGTTTTTATTACTACTGTTAATATTACTATGGTTAAGCTTTCCTGAGTTTCAGTTTCCTCATCTATAAAGTGGAGATGCCGCTGGTGACAGTTATCATAGAGTTGTTGGGTAGAGGCATTAATGTGGAAGTCAAGTTCATGGTAAACTCCTAACACAGTGACTCTTTAATAAATAGGAACTCTTATAGCTGTAGGTACAAAAAATAATATAGGCCCTCTCAGCCAGGTATAGTGGCTCACACCTGTAATCCTAGCATTCTGGGAGGCTGAGGCAGGAGGATCTCTTGAACTTAGGAATTTAAGACCAGCCTGAGCAAGAACAAGACTCTGTCTCTACTAAAAATAGAAAGTTAGCTGGACATTGTTTCAGGCATCTGTAGTCCCAGCTACTTGGGATGCTGAGGTAGGAGGAACGATTGAGCCCAGAAGTTTAAGGTTGCAGTGAGCTATGATGATGCCACTGCACTCTAGCCCAGGGCAACAAGAGTGAGATTATGTCTCAAATAAATGCATAAATATATAAAAATAACAAAGGCCCTTCCCAGTTATGGGAGTGTTTCTGCGAAGTGGAGTTTGTGCCTGGGATCCAAGGACCGGCCCTTGCCACCCTATTGATTAACTACTGAATAGGTGGGGGCACCAGTCCTTTTGTTTGCCTCCAAGGATTGTCCACCCAGAGTGCCCAGCTGGGATCATGAACATCCCTGGGATTCTAGCTTTTGTAAGAGGTGTTTCAAATTCTTCTAGACAAAGTTTATTTGATTTAATTTTTATTTTTTAAAAAAGCATGGGAAGTTTTGGGGTGCACTTTTTTTAAGAAGGGAAAGACCAATTGATATTTATTGTCCCCAGGGAAACATCCCTAGAATATTGCTTTGTGGATCAAAGCCACTGCCAAGTGACATGTACAGTGTATTTTCTGTAACTTTAAAAAGCAGAGCCTCCCCTGGTCAGGGGAATGAGATTTAGTCATTGAAGCCTGGTTCACGAGCTTTTCCCTAGAGTTGAGGGGAAGGACCCTTATCTAGGATTGCAAGCAACAGAAACTGTCTCCCACCAAAACTCATGTAAGGAGGGATTTCTCCACCAGCAGGAATGAGAGTCTAACACTGGCTGGCCAGAAAGCACAAATAGGTGTGTGTAGCAGTTGGGAGGGGCGATGAGGTCCTTAAGAAGGGATCCTCAAATGAAAGTAAGGAGTGATTGCCAGATGCAGTGGGAATCAGCGCTACAGTAGTGACCAGCCACTGTCCACCATGCAGCCTGAGATAGGGCAGAAGAAGATGAGCAGATGCTGTCACTGGTCTCCAGTACCTTCTGGCAAGCTCCTGCCTGCTAATGGCTGCATTTCTGTACCTGGGGGCTTTTTTCCAAAACCATAAGACCTCTTTGCCTGAGAATAGGCAGGCCCCAGAAGTATTGAGCCCATAATCCTATAGGAGGAGCCCTCAGCTCTCAGGAGCTGGGGTACAAATGCTCCAGCTCTCTTACCCCTGATTGGAGTGGGGTGATGGAGATGATAGGTGATTTTTGCATTTGGGTTTTCTTAAGGAGGATTTTGGGTTTTGAGCACAGGAATATATTGTAATTTGAAATTAATCGGCTACAAAATGTCAGAAGTGTCCCTGGGAATGTTGGGGATGCCTGTGTGGGGACAACAGGTAGTTTGTGTCTGCCCATATTGTGGATAGAGCGGTCGGTCTTCTTCACGGAGCTGAGATGAAAGGGAAAGAGAAGGGAAAAGTAGAAAATTATAAAGTGAAACTAAAGGAATTGGAGCCCAGATAAAAGGCTGATAGACTAAATTTATTTGTCTATTTGATTTGTGTTGCAGGAGCTTTCTGTCCACATTCATGGTGGCTGCTTTCTGGCTGGTCTTCTCTTCCCTCTCAACCTGATACGGTGCTTCTGTGCTGAGGATGACCCTGTCCCCCAGGGGACATTCAGCAATGTGATATTCACAAACTTTAGTGAGGAGAGGGGTTTGAATTAATTCCATATCTCTTGAAATACCTACTGTGCGCCAAGTTCTCTGCTGGGCAAGTCTCCCAGAGTGTCTGAGAGAATCAACAAATAGCAGTGACCCAAGGTGAGCCAGAGAGGCAGGCAGCCCCAGGGAAGTTGAAGCTCAGGGTGTTGGTGCAGAGGAGAGAGGGTAGTTAGATCAGCGAGGGAGCTGGACCAAGGACAGGGCTGGAAAACTTGAAAGGCCAAAGACGGAGGAGGCAAGTCCCCCAGGAGCACATCACAGCATGGGTGAAGGACGAGGCCGCACCTGGGAAGTCCTGAGCAGTCCAGCCTGGCTTGTGTGTGGAAGGGAGGGCAATATGGAAGTTAGGCTGGAAGAATGCAGCTCCTGAGTGTCATGAAGAGGGGCTGTTGGGTAGCCTGGTGGGCCATGGGGCGCTGTGGCAGGCATTTGAGCAAGAAGAGTGAGAAGTTTGGAGCTGTGTTTAAAAGATTCTTTTATCACAAGATTTCTCCAGCTCCGCACTATTGATATTTTAGGCCATTTCACTGTGGGACTGTCTGGGGCCTTGTAGGATGTTTAGCAGCATCGGTGGCTTCTACCTAATGACCAAAAATGTTTCCAGACATTGCTGAATGTCCCCTGGAGGGGTAGGCTCATCCTCAGTAAAGAAGCACTGTATCAGGTTGAGAGGGAACAAGACCAGCCAGAGAGTAGCCACTGTGGTGGACAGTGATGTGACCCAGAAATAGGGCAGGACTGTGGAAGGAGGGTGCAGGTGTGCAGGGCCTTCCAGAAAAGTGTGAGAAGGCCGGAGAGAGCATGAGGAGAGTGACGTTGGTGCCTGCTCTTCTGGGGGCCAGGGACAGATGGTAAATAAAGAGGAACCCTTTGATGTTTCTAAGGGTGTCCCCAGAGCTTAATACGAAGTGGGTCCTTGGTGATGGGAAGGGTGTTAATGAATGAATGAGCCAGAGATGAGGCCCTCAGGAAAAAAAAGGACTGAGGTTGGCAGGGAGTAGAGAGGCTGTTTCCTGTGCCGCTCAGTGAGCACCTACTGTGTTCTCTCACTGAAGTTGGCTCTGGGCACCCAGCACAGCCTCTGATCTCAGGGAGAGCATAGGCCAGGGGAGTAGGGGCTTACAGTGAGCAGACCCACAGATGGCGCTCAGCACTATAAGAGGGACAGCGAGAGAACCTGTTGGGAGCTGCAGGCTGGAGGAGAGGTTGGGAGAAGAGGCTAGGACCTGGAGAGGGGGTACCACCACAAAGATGGCCCACTTTTGGCTTAGAGAAGTCATTCATTCAAGGACACTTTGGTGGGGGCAGAGCAGCCAGCAGGGCAATTTCCTCCAGTACTGGACTGGGGGTAGTCAGGGAAGTCTGCCAGAGCTGAGAACAGGTTGAGTAGGTGTGTGCATGGGGACGGGCAAGGGAATAGCCTATGTGATGACATCCTGGCTATGCTTGTCAGAGACCAGGGTTTATCAGGGTAGATGGAGCCTTGACTCATCTTTTTAACCCTTACAAATAGATTTCCTTCTTGGCCAGCAACAGTGAGGAGGGGAGTGGCCAGTGGGGTCTGGGGTGGTGGGTATTCTCAGAGCCATGAGATGTGAAGGTTTCCTGCTCACCCTTTCTTCCCAGTCCCATCCAGCTCTATTTCCAGGTAGCAGATGGAGAGGCCCGCAGATGTCCTCCACCCGTCTCAGCAGTTGGCAACCTGTGGATATTTTAGGAGTGTGATTTTCAGTTCCTCAATGCACTGCTGGAGAAAGCAAACTTAACTTTTTCCTCTTTTTTCCCTATTTTTTTAAGGCCAATTGAAAAAAAAATCCTCCCCCCCACCCTGCCCCCAACAGGCCATAGGCTATTACGGAAATAGTAAACAGGAGTCAGAGCCAGGGTATAAGAGGTCTGTTTTAATTAGAACATTAAAGTATTTTAACGCTTACACTTTATATTTTTGTGAACTTGATTATATAGCATTTTAAATACCTGTGAACATTTTAAGGACTCTGAGCAATGAATTATTTACAGGTTCACAGGAAACTTCTATTTTAAAAGCAAAATGGTTTGAGAGTGGCTGCAAAGGCCTCGCAGCAGTGGTGGCGCCATATAATGAGGTGCCCTATGGCGGGAGGGCTGGCAGGTGGCCCACTGTGCCCACCGGCACTCAGGTTCCTTTGTGCCCTCTGCTTCTGGGTAGGCCCTTGTGGGGTATAGGGGGTTAGGGGGAGCCCTCACCCCTTCTTCCCCCATTCTCCCTTGTCAACCTTTTATGCCCTTAATCTTTATTGAGCATCTACTGTGTGCTGAGCATTGTTCTAGGCACTGGCCATAGAGCAGTGAGCAGGCCAAGCAGAGCTCCCTGCCTCCATGGAGCTGATCCTCTAGTCCAGTGGTTCTCAATCTTCCTAATGCCACAAGCCTTTAATATAGTTCCTGTGGGTTGCGACCCCCAGGTTGAGTACTGCTGCTCTAGTCAGAGAGATAGGTGGTAAAGAAAAAAATAAATGAACACCACAGGTGATAAGGATGGCAAAGAGAAGAAAAACAAGGTAGAGAATGGGGTATTGTTTTTGATGACGAAAATTAGCAAAGTTTCCTCTGGTGAGAAGACATTTAAAGGCCTGAATAGCATATGGTGCTAGAGCTGGTTCATGGGTGTGTCTCTTCCCAGCCCCTTCTTCATTGACCTCACGTGGTAGCTTGAGATCAGCCATGATGGGAGCATTTACAACATGGAAATTGGCACATGCCGTAAATCAGAACTTACTCCCCCAGAGAGCCTATTGTTAAACATTTACCAGTACACATCTGGAAGTAGGCCATGCAGAGATGTGGGGGAGGGTTAGGAAGGGGTGCTAGGCATTCCCTGAAGCAGGAATGTGTTTGGAAAGTTTGTGGAACATCCTGGCAGCCAGTGGGGTTGGGACTTCTTGAGCAAAGGAGAGAGTGGAAGGAAACAACAGCCAGCCAAGTAAATTCCTTGAATGCTTTTGGCTTCTGAATAGTCTGAGTTTGTTTGTGCCTCAGGACCTTTGCATATACTGTCTCTGTTACCCACGGTATTTTTCCCCTGGCTGGTTCCTTCAGTTCCCTTCTCCCCCAGAGAGGCCATCTCTGACCATTTGTGCACCTAAGCACAACTTTCACCTTTATTCTTATATCAGCACCATTTTGTTCCCTTCCCAGCATTTATCTCTGTTTGTAATTGGTATGGGGTTGTTTGAGGTTGGAATCTGTTTCCTGCTGTCTTCCCACCTTCCAGCAAGGGTCTGCATAGAGTACCTGCTTTGTACTTTGAGGTGCATCAGTGATGCTGGCAGAGAGCCTCTGCTGTACCCAGTATTGGTTTGGAAGATGTCTTCAGTGGTGTGAGATCAAGGATCTGGAACAAATGCAACCAATGGAGAAGCCAAAGGCTCCTGCTTTGTGCCCATTCTAATTCTAGCAACATAATTCCGGGATCCCTTCTGCTTATCCTAGAAGCAACATAGTGGCAGGTTGAGGCCTCTGTGATAATGGTCACAGTAACTACCCCCCACCAGCCACCAACCTGTGAGCTAGGAAGAGCATGCTCTCTGCTCTTACTGAAAACATTGGTCAGACTGGAGGTTAAATATTCCTATTGTATTATGGCGGGCACTTGTGTTGTCATGAGAATAATTTGTGTCAGGAGTTCAGAGGTTAAAAATGAAGTTTGTTTCATTGATAGAGAAAGTACTTAGCTCACAGGCACCTGGGAATGTGTGGCCCAGGGTGCATCTAGGAGGGAAACGTTTTAATCAAAGAGAACAGGTTCAGCTCACCTGATTATTTCTTTTTCTAATGATGAGAGCTTAGAACGTATTGACTGAGGTGATCAGCATTTAGGTCTTTCATAGTTAATGAGGAACTGTCCAATTTATATTGGAAACAGTTGCTGCCCGGGGCCTTTAATGAAGTGTGCAGTGCCTTGGAGAGAAATACACTCAACATCACAGAACTGGGTGTGGAGTGACAGGGAAAGAAGGCTCCTTTTTTAGACCACCAAATGATTCCTTAGCACTCTGAAAGGTTGAGGTGGGAGGATCCCTTGAACTCAGGAGTTCAAGACCAGGCTGAGCAAGAGCAAGATGCCATCTCTACCAAAAACAAAATAGAAAAAATAAGCATGCATTGGGGCGGGTGCCTATAGTCCCAGCTACTTGGGAGGCTAAGGCAAGAGGATCACTTGAGCTCAGGAGTTTGAGATTGCTGTGAGCTACTATGCCACAGCACTCTACTCAGGGCAACAGAGTGAGACTATCTCAAAAAACAACAACAATAACAACAACAAAACTCCTTCTATTCTTCCAGGTTTGAGTTTTAATCCTGGATCTCCCTTCCCAGCCAAACACCCTTTGGACAGTTGTTTAGCACTTGGAACCTCAATTTCCTCTTCTGTAAAATGGAGCTAATGGTGCAGTTATCTCAGGAATAGTTTATGGTCTATGAGAATTAAAAGTGACAATGTGTAGGTAGGTGCAGTAGCATGCGCCTATAATCCCAGCTACTCAGAAGACTGAGGCATAGTAAGACTGTCTCTTTAATAAAAGGTGACAATGTATATAAAAATTTGAGAATGATGCCCAGCACGATTGGGCATCGTTACCTATTGTTATTTGAGTTGTCAAGCGAAGAACTTCCTAAAATCTGTGAAATAGGAACATTTTAGGGTTGTTGCACAGGAACAAGGAACTTCTTAAAGAAAATGCTGTGAATGGAAAGTCACCAGAGTTTTCTGGCTTGCTGACCAGTCACTACATCTTGAGGCAATGCATGTTTAACTAGACCAGTGGTTCTCAACCTCTTAATGCTGCGACCCTTTAATACAGTTCCTCATGTTGTTGTGACCCCCAACCATAAAATTATTTTTGTTGCTACTTCATAACTGTAATTCTGCTACTGTTATGAACCATAATGTAAATATCTGATATGCAGGAGACCTCCAAAGGGGTGGCGACCCATAGGTTGAGAACCGCTGAACTAGAAGGTAATGCTTTTCCTTGAGAAAACGCACCCCAGTGCTTTGCTGGCTCTCCAGTGTGGCTACTGATTTTATCATTAATTAGAGCACTCTTTCCACATCTCTGTATTGCTGTAGAATGGACTTTGCCATAAGCTGCCTGTTCAATTCTTCAGTTTTGTATTATCCAAAAGGGAAGGGCACTGCTATCTCCATAGTGTCTAGAACAGCACCTGCACATAGTAGGTGCTTAATAAATAT
Source organism: Perodicticus potto (assembly GCA_963574655.1). NCBI lineage: Eukaryota > Metazoa > Chordata > Mammalia > Primates > Lorisidae > Perodicticus > Perodicticus potto. Next base: position 21,855 of record CAUYRH010158937.1, on the reverse strand, counting down.
TTGGTGAATGAATGAAATTATATGCTTTTAGTGGGTTAAAAGTGCAGGACTGTGTCCCAGAGAAATGAAAACTTAAGTTCACCCAAAAACTTTCACACAAATGTTCTCAGCATCTTTATTTATAAATAGCCCAAATAGGGAAATAATCTAGATGTTCTTCAGCCCGCCAGTGGTTGAACTGTGGTACATCTGTTCTATGAGACACTATGCGGCCACAAAAAGGAGGGAGCTATTGATACACTAACAACTTGGCTAAAGCTGGAAGGAGTTATGCTGAGGGGTAAAAGCCAGTCCCAGATCATACAGTATGATTCCATTTGTATAACAGTTTTTGAAAAGACCAAGTTAGAGAAGCAGAAAACAGATTAGGTGCAGGGGAGGGACATAAGTGTGATTATAAAAGGTCCTCATGAGAGATCCCGGTGGTAAAGGAAAGGTTCTGCATCTTGACCCTGTCAGTGTTCAGACGCTGGTTGCGATATTGTACTACAGTGTCGTAAAATGTTACCATTTGGGGGCATTGGATAAAGAGTACAAAAGATCTGTCTGTATTCTTTCTGCATGTGAATCTACAATTACCTCAAAATAAAAAGTCCAATTTAAGAAAAGTAAAGGACTAAAAGCACTCCATTAATTATTAAACATACAGTGGACGGATTCCCTGCTTTGTGAGCCATTAACTTAAGACTTCACAGCAGCTGTGTGAAGTAGATGAAGGTGATGTCACCATTTTACAGAGATGGCAGTAGGCTTGGAGAGGTTAAGGGACTTATCTGAAGACACACAGCGGGACAGGGGTGGAGATGGGACTCAAACCTGCAAGTGCAGGCTTCAAACCTGCAAGTGCAGGCTCCAAACCCTGAGTCCTTTCCTAGATGTTTAGCTCTGAGTCCTCATGGTTTCAGTACAGAACAGGGCTGCAGAGGTCACCTGTCAAGCATTGTCTTGTGATGTCTGACCCTGCGGCTGTGGGACATGGGTGCCCACTTGTCAAGTAGCTGATAGCTCTATAGTATAGGGGACAAAGGGGGCCAAGAGTCATCCTAAGCTTCCCACCTGACTGGCCTCAGGAGTCAAGACCTCTAACCCCTCCTCATGTCTTTTGCCTCACGTGAGGACAGCTGTATGCAGCGTTGGCTATTGTGATGCTCATTTTACAAGTGGGGAGACTGAGGCGCAGGGGAAGGGAACTGCAGCATGGTCCTTCCCAGCTCTGGCATCCTGTGGTAATGATCACAGTACCTTTGTTCTCTCATGTGCCTGCTGTTCTCAGGGCATTTTCTGCCTCATGGTGCTGTCAGGGCACAGGCTCTGGGGGCAAAGTCCAGCAGTGCTGCGATCAAGTCTCTGCAGATCACCAGACCGTGGCCTCGGGCAACTGATTTCTCTTTTCTGAGCCTTGGTTTCCTCGTCTGAGAAATGAAGAAATAATGAGGATTAAATAAGAAGATGTATTTGGTAGCACACTGTCAGAAGCAAAAAGTATGGACTGTATCTGGGGTCTGGGATTGGGAACTGTGGTCTGTCTGTCCCGAGGCCCAGGGCTCTGAGCTGAGAGCAGCCAAACCCCTACCTGAATTGTCCTCCCTGAGCCTTGACCTCTGGGCCTGGTCCTCCTGGACTTGCGTTCTACCTGACTGCTGGTTTTCTAGCAGGGTGGCATATGTTGTAATAGGGGCCTCCCACAGGGCCAGGGGAGCTTCCTCCAGGAGGCAGCACCTAAGCTGACAGATAACTAGCCTTTCCCAGGTGAGTGGGAGGAAGGAGAGGGAAGGGGATCCAGGGAGAGGTCAGAGAGTACAAGTGCTTTTGGGGAACTAAATTAATTAGGATGTTAATGAGGACATTAATACTTGACCATTAAACAGGCAAAAAGCAGAAGCTAGTTATCTGGCCTTCTGTCTCTTCTATTAAGACAAACCAAAGCAGTCTGGAGGAGTTTTGGGGAGCTCATGACTGAGTAAGGAGTGTGGGCTTCATTTTGAGGGCAATGGAGAGACATGGAGGGTTTAAGCAGAAGAATGATGAATACAGATTTACGTGTGAGCAAGGTTGGCAGCCATGAGCAATGGATGGGGGTAGAGGCAAGCTCCCTGGGGAAGGGGGGAGGCCTGTGAAGAGTCTCCTGCAAGATCTGGGTGAGCCATCCTGGGGGACTGATGCAGAGTGTGGGAATGAACTTGGATAGAGGTAGACCACTTCAGGATGTTTGCCCATATGGAACTGATAGAGCTCTTTTAGGGGCCAGATATGGGCACATCGAGGGGAGTTAGGTTTCTGTTTTGGATTCTGCCTGACTACCTCTTTCTTTTTTGGTCTTATCTGTGAAACAGAGGTGATTTCTACTTCCCCCATCTCTTGGCATCCTTTACCTCAGTGAAGGTCAAATGACAGCCTCCCTGATCCCATGCCTTGCAGTGACAGCAAAACAACAAGAAAAATTCCCAGGGGGGATGTATGGAGCCCTTGGTGTTAAAGACGCAAATTCCCTTATTTTGTCCATTTTTTTTTCTCAAGTACAACACAACCCAATCAGCTTAACAGAGATACTATTTCTTCTCTTTCCTTTTTTGTTTTTTTTTTTTGAGACAGAGCCTCAAGCTGTCACCCTGTGGCATCACAGCTCACAGCAACCTCCAATTCCTGGGCTCAAGCGAGTCTCTTGCCTCTGCCTCCCAAGTAGCTGGGACTAAAGGCGCCCGCCACAACGCCCAGCCATTTTTTGGTTGCAGCCGTCATTGTTGTTTGGCGGGCCCGGGCTGGATTCGAACCCTCCAGCTCAGGTGTACGTGGCTGGCGCCTTAGCCCGTTGAGCCACAGGCGCTGAGCCACCTTTTTTTTTTTTTTTTTTAAATTATAAAGACTAGATGGGGGTTCTCTTCCCCTCTCCTGTTTACTTAAGCAGGGGTGCTGAGAAACAATGCCATCACCAAACAGCAGCTTCCAAAGCAAGCACAAGCCAGTGTTGATGGAGCACGCATTGTGCCAAGGCTCCCTTATATGGTACGTCCTTGGTCTTCTGGGTTAAGGGGGATGAAATCCAGCAGAGCAGCGTTTGTGTCCAGCTGTGCTGTGTCCTAGCTAAGTGGGACATTAGATCATCAATTTTAGCTGCTGTAAGCCTCAGCTTGGACATCTGTGTAAGGGGTCATTCATTAGACATAGCCCTGGAGGTAGCGGAAGGAGTCAGCATGCCCACTCCCATCCAGGGCTGGGCGGCCAGGCGTGTGCCTGGTAGAGAGAATGGACTTGACGAGAGGCCACTACCAACAAATAACCACAAGAGGTTATTTTTATTTTTATTTTTTTTGTAGTTTTTGGTTGGGGCCAGGTTTGAACCTACCACCTCTGGTATGTGGAGCCAGCGCCTTACTCCTTGAGCCATAGGCACCGCCCACCACAAGAGGTTATTATGGCCTCATTGTTCCTGTTTGGGGAGGGAAGTAAGATTCACAGTTCCAAAGCTGCCAAAGTAGATGTCCTGACTCAGCCATACCCTTTCCACGAAGGCTATAGGGGACACCACTGAAGTCACCACCTCTGCCTAAGGTCAAATGTAACTAGGCAGACTTTGCCTCTGCTTGTACAGACCCCTGAGGGGAGGCCTGGGAAGAGGCTCCTGTAAGATCTGGGTGAGCTCCTCAATTTGATCTTGTGCCCTTCAATTCGACAAGGCCATTGAGGGGCACAAGATTGGGCCAGCTGATCTTGTTGTCCAGTCAACAAGGCCCGTTTTCATTTTTCACCCCACCTAGCCTAGAACTTTCCAAAAACCCAGATAGTAGTTGCCTGGGATTTTGTCAACTTTTTATAGAACAGCATTGTGTTTACTTCCAATGGCCATCAAAACAATTCACTACAGACTAGGGGTCTTAAAACAACAGAAATTTATCCTTTTATGGCTCTGGAGACCAGAGGTCCAAAATCAAGGGTCGGCAGGGTCATACTCCCTCTGCAGGCTCTGTGGGAGGGTTCTTCCTTGCTTTTTCCAGCTTCAGGTTGCTGCTGGCAATTCTTGACATTCCTTGGCTTACAGCAACATCACTCCAATCTCCGCCTCTGTCTTCACGTGGCTAGCTTCTCTTAGTGCCTGTCTCTTATAAGGATAATACTCAATGGCCCACCCTAATTCAGTATAACCTCATCTTATTTTAATTGATTAAATCTGCAAAGATCTTATTTCCAAATAAGGTCACATTCTGAGGTCTAGGCTGCTCATGTTTCCTTGACCTTGACAGTTTGCTTTTCTCAGACCCTCAGTTTTTTTTCTCTGTAAATTGGGAATGATAACAGCACCTCCCCTATTAGGTTGTTGTGAAGGCGTCATATAAATTTTAATGCTGGAGACTGACTAGTCTGAGGTCTCATTATTTGGACTAAGAGTCTGAGACAGGAAGAGGAGCCATGACTTTGAAGTGATAGGCCTAGAATGAAGGCTGGATCTTCTGACTCTTAAGAACAGTGCTCCTTCCTCTGACACTCAGCCCCGGTCCTCCTAGTGACTGCCTTGTGGATCTGAGCCCTTTAATAATAAAGCTAACAAGTAGGGATGTGGAGGCTAACTTTCACAGAGGCCCTATGAGGCAGGGACTACCTGAGGCCACACAGCTGGAAGGTGGCAGTGCTGAGATTCAAATGCAGGCACATCCAAGTCCTTCTCCCTTCCAAGGCCTTCCTGTGCCTCAGTTTCTCTGTCTGTAAAATGACATCTACTCTGGCTTCCTTGCTTTGAGGACACCTCCTTCCTGCAGAATCATGCTGAGTGTTACATAAACCCCAGCTCATCCAGGGGGTTGGGTGGAGACATCTCAGCTTTCCTGTCTCCTGTCCCTCACACCACAGGGACTTGAGATCTTTACACAGCAAGGAACTGTGTGTGGGGTGGTGAGCAAGTTAGTGTGTGTGTGTGTTTGCAACAAATATTTTATAATAGACAAGCTTCGTCTGCCACTTCTAAAAGTAGTGGGAAAAAAAAAAAAACGCTTTGAGAAAATAAAAATAACCCAATGCCTGAAGTCACTGGACTCAGCTGGAACCTGCTGCTCCAGGCTGTGACTGCTTCAGCTCACCTGGGGTAGCAGGGCCAGGGCCAGAAATTTGGGGGATGGGCACCTGAGCTTTTAGGGAGCAGATCCCAGTTGTTAGTTTGTGGGTGAAATGACAGTGCCTGTCCCTCTGTCTTTTTTTTTTTTTAAAGCTGCGGGAGGAACTGTCTCTCTGAAATGCTCTATCTTCTTTCTCTTTTAAAAGTGACTTGACAATTGATAATTTTGCCCTGGCGATGGACACCTTAGAGCTTTTATTTCTTAGAGGCCAAACATTGATGTTGTGTGAAATGGGAGCTTGGCGGAGCCTTTGTGCGAATCTCAAGCTTCCTGAAAAATTTATTTACTGTGACTGTGATCCGCAGGAGCGAATTGATGTTTATCTATAGTCGTTCATGCCAGCAAGGAGGGGAAAAATGCATAACTGCACTTTCTTCGGAAGCCTTGCGAGGCCGTTTAAATAAGTATCTAATAGTGAACTTTCAATAGCCGACTGGCAGTTTGACGGACAGGGAACAGTGTATTATTAACCATAAGCAGGCTTAATCTTTCCCCCACGTTTTAGAGGAAGCTTTATAACCTCCTGGCCGAGGAATTCATGAGAACCAGGTATTTGAAGCTAAGCAAAATTATCCCGGCCGTTCCACTGGCAGAATCGATAACTCTGAGAGCCGCATGAAGAAGGGGAAGCAGAGGCTACAGCTGGGCCTGGAGTGAGCAGCTGTGACCACCTTGTTGCGGCCTAAGGTCAGAAGTGACTGAGGAGCAGACACGGGGAGGCAAGGGTCGAGCCTGGAGCCTGGTTTTCCTACCAGGTGAGTAGCCCCTGCTGTTGGCTAAGTTTAGAGGGCCAGCCGGGAACAGGGGTCTGTGCCTTCTCTCTGCGCCTTGGTGGCAACAATGCCTGGCCCTTTAGTGGCATCTACCTTTCTAAACAATAGAAATGACTTATGTCCTTGTTCAATGCTTGTCTGTCTTGCCCATTGGGCCAGAATTTTGTGTGGCCTGACAGCTGTCTTGCTTAGCCAGTAGGGTTCTCTTAATCTCTGGGAGAAGGGGGACTCTTTGTCATGGGACTCGCTCCTAATATTGGCCCTCATCACCTTGGGAGTAACAGAGCCCCCACTAGAAGGTCAGATGCAAGAGCCTGGGGTCTCATCACCTCCCCCTCAGGCTCTCAAGCACCAAACACCTACTGGTGTTTCTTACAGGTTTGTTCACTGTTGAATGACTGGACATGGCTTTTCCTGGGGAGAGAAGGGCTGTTATTAAAAGTGTGGAGGTCAGACACACTTGGGTTCACATCCTGGTCTGTTTCCTGAGGTATGTGTGTCCTCAGGCATGTGGCCTGCCCTCTCTGAGTCTTTATTTCTTGGTCTATAAAACGTAAGGGGGGAAATGACTTCACCATTTTGAGTCTGTTTCCTTATTTGTAAAATAAGCACTAACAACGCTACCTCCTTGAGGGTACAAAATCTGCCAAGAACCGGTGTTCTGTAAGTTACAGCCATTCTTATTGAAACCATTGTTCTTTATATTACTATTATTGCCATCACTACTTTTTCTTTCCATGACTCAAGGAAAACTCACAGCCTCCATTTTGTCTGCTTTGGACACTGTCACCCCCCTGTCAGTGTCTTGAAGCTATACAGAGGGAACATGTATGTACTCTGAGGGTCAGAAAATGCTGGCGCTTAATGCGCTTGGCACCAGAACTGGCCTGGCACGAGCCCCCGTGAAGGGTAGCAGCTCTCAGGGATCTGCTCAGTACCCTGGAGCTCAGACTCCTGCCTCATGCGAGTCTGAGCCTCCAGCAAGGAGGCCGATGGGGTTGTCAGTAAACCTGGGGGCAGGCGGGAGTACTAGGAACTCAGCCGGGCCTGAGTAGAGTAACTCATGGTTGATGAGTCCAGGATTATCTGTGCCACTGAGTCCCTGCGTTAGCAGGAAAAGCAAGAGCTGCTTGGTGCTCAGAGCATTACATCACAAGAGCCTGGTTCACTTTCTTGGGGCAACCTAGATGGCCTAAAATGGAGCCCTCTCACCTCAGGCTCTTTGCCTGTCATCCTTTCTTCCTGCTCTCCTAGAAGCCACCTGAGAGTTCCCAAATTACTGTCATAAAGGCCACCATGCATGGAGCTGAGTGGGAGGGCAGACACTGGGCTGGGTGCTTCCTGTGCAGAATCTCAGGAGGTTTCATTACTTGCACCCATTTTCTAGATAAGGACTGAGGCTCACAGTGGCCAAGTCATTTACCTGAGGTCTCACGGCATTCCCTTTGTGTGTCCCTCTCCTCTGATCCCTTTATGTCCCCACTTTCCAGCTCAGTGGTATCTTCAGCTCCCTGAAAGCAGGACTGGCTCTGCCTCTGATAGGCCTGTGATTAGAGCCGGAATTACCCAGAAGACCTAGCCAAAAGAAGTTAGGGAGCAGCAAAGCTCTTGACTGCAGAGAGACAGAATTCCTGTTCTCAAGGTGAAATGAGTTAAATCCTAAAAGCAGGGTCTTGCAAATTCAGTGGGCATCTGCGGAGTGTGAGAGTCTCAGATACTCAGGTGCCTGTTTTGAGGTGATAAGCCCCATCTTTTCCCCCCTGATTCTGTTTCATTTGGGGGGGCTTTTCCTCACTGCTGACCTGCTGGTTCCCCAAACTCCTCACCACCAGGCTGCAGTGTGGGGAGCTGTTGAAGATGTGGAGGAGCGTAGGTCTGTATTTTTGGCTTTATTTACTAGAAACAAACTAATATGAGAGCTTAGGGCAAGGCAGGAGTAGCAGAGAGAGTTTAAAAATTTTATTAATCACAGCAGCAAAAACATACATATTCATGTGTCTACTCTGGGCCAGATCTGGGGAGTTCCTAGATAAATAAGATGGGTACCTGCTCTCAAGGGGATCACCGGGGACGGAAGACCACTCATCATAGCACAAGATGGCATTTTTCCACAGCAGTGGGTACTGTGCTCAGTAGGTGCCCAGAGTCTGGAGCAGAGAAAGAGTCTTGCAGAGACAGTAGTGAGTCTCAAAGGATGAGTATGCCAGACAGGGAATTAGGGTGGCTATTTTAAAACTGGGAACAGCACTGGACACCGGGAAAAGGCATTGGCACAGAGGGTCGGACGTGGGCTCTGGGGCATTACAAATCATTTTGTTGGGATCTGGGTGAGCTTGAAATGGTTTGCAGGGGCTGTATCAGGTGAGGGCCTCCTGGGCCACCGTGTAGAGTTTGGCTTTTTCCCAAGAGGCCCAGGGTGAGGATTTGGAGGTTTAATTCTAAGAGCTACAGGAAGCCTTTGAAGGGTTTAAGCCAGGGGCAGCAGTGACAGGATGCACTTACCTTTTGCAAAGAGCTCTCAGGCCTCTTTTGCATAGAGCAGTGATGTGTGGGGGCAAGAGCAGAGTTGGGAGACAGACACTGCTGTGGTCATCCGGCCTTGGCAGGGCTGCCCAGGAGGGGCCATTGAGGGATCTTTCAAAGGGAGACTTGTATGCCCGGAGGGAGGACGCTGAGGCTGCTATGAGATGCCTGCTGACATTTCTCTTTTCCATCCTGCCTCTTCACCCGTAAGACTGCACAGCCTCAGTTGGCTACGTAGTAATGCATTAACAGTTGGCAATGGGCAGAGGCGGACCTGTATCCCCAGCCTCAGCAGACTGGAGAGGAGCAGGGCAGAGGACTGTGGAGTCTCCCTTTCCTGCTTTCTTTCTATGCGTCCAGAGGGGAAAGATGCTGAGCCATGCGGGAGGGATTTGACCTCGGTTGGCACAAGCTGGTTGTTCATTTATTCGTTCATTTATTCATTCATTCAGCAGCTGCCTGTGGGCTTTATGCTGTGCTCAGTGCAGGGGAGGCAGGGAGCACAGCAGACTATCCCTGCCCTCGGAGCCCCCAGACAGGAACAGGCCAGGAATGAGGCAGACAGAACCAGCCTAGGAAGAGCTGTCCCCTGAGCCTGGAGCCCCAGAGAGCTCTGGAGCTGAGAAGTGCTCAACATGGCCTAGGAGGCCAGGGAGGAAGCTTCCTAGAGGGGGCTCAGTGTAGGCAGAAACTAGGCTGCCCTGTTCTCCATGTGATCCCATACCGTACTTTTCAGTATGGAATGGGGTGACTTGGAAGCTCAGCCCTAAAGGATGACCCAGTACAGCGCCGGTAGAGGTAGGGACGTGTGTTCCAGGTGGAGGGATTAGCTTGGCAAAAGCTCAGAGCGGGGCTTTGTTGAAGTCACTGCTCAGAGTGCCTGGGACCTCCAGGTTGAGCAGGGTGGGCAAGAGCTGAGGTCGGAGACTGGAGGCAATGCTGCAGTTTGAGTTCTAGACCTCTGAGCTCATAGAAATGGCTCAGGTTGCTTCCCCAGACCGCCATGTGGTTTCCCTTCTTCCTTAAGTCCTTGCCAAGCCCGGAAATCCAGGTTGGGTCACTGCTGGGAGGTGTGAGGTGAGACTCCAGTGTGCAGGCAGGATGAGTTGTGGGAGGGCAGTAGGGGTGGCAAATGGCATCCCAGTTCTCACCCAGCCCCCTATTTGTTGGGGGTAGACTTGCCATTTGAAGGCCACCTGCCTTGTGTACAGTGTTCACATTGGAGAACAGAGTTGGACCCACGGAGATCCTGGCTGGGGTGAGAGACAGACTCTCCAGGGGAAGTTGGGAGATGTTTCTTCACTAGGTTGAGGGCTCCTAATCTCTCTGACCATATAACTGCTTCATTGGGGCCCACAGGGATGGTATGAAATCTAACTCAGGTGGCCAGCAGGTCTCTGGGTCAGTGCCCCTTGTGCAGAGTGACCCTGAGTCCCCTTGATGCCCAGCGCGGCCGATGGGCATCCTAAGCAGCGAGGTACCGTCTGGCTGGATCGAGAGCCAAAGAGGTAATGCTAATGTCTTTTAAAATTAGAAAGAAAATGTTTATTGCAGAGCAGAACCTGCGTCAGCTCAGAGTCCTGTGGGAAGGGAACGGCTTTATCGCAGCCTTTCGCTTTTATTTTTGCACATTCGCTTTTTATTTGCCGGTGGTGCTGCTGACGGGCCCTTGGAGTAGGCTTGGCTGCCAGGCCTGGGCTGTGTCTGGACACTCTTGGGGGCCTTGGACGGCTCTGGAGAAAGGGCACGAGCTGTCTGGGGTGAGTGCAACGACCCACCTTTTGTTGGGAGGACTTGGGATGTGAGTGTAGGAGGCTGACTTTGTGTGTATATGTCCTTGTGTCTGTGTGTGCATCTGGCCCAATGTATGTGCAGCATGTGTGGCTGTGTGTGGCTCTCTCTGTGCTGTGTGCATTGTGGCTTTGAGAGTCATCCAGGGGCGAGATTGAGCATGGCTCTCCGGCTCTTACGTGTACACCCATTAATTGTGTGTGTATGTCCGTGTTTGGGGGAGATGGCCATGGGTGTGGCTGAGTATGGGTCAGGACATGTCTCTGGGGCCCTGTGTGTCTTTTTCTATCTGTGTGGATGTGTGTGTACATCTTGGAGAGATACATGAGTACATGATTGTGGTCCATGTGGGTGCAGACACCTGTGTGTATGCCTGTGTGTGTCAGGGTGTGCGTCCCCATGAGCGTGTGTAAGCATGCGAGCGCACATGCAAGAATGTGAATATGTGAGTGTGCATTTGAACATGTGAGCATACATGGAGGGAGGTGTCATGTGGGGCATGTGTGCATGCATGATGCACGTGTGCTACAATGTGAGTGTGTTGAGTATGAGCATACACTGCATGTGGGGGTGTGAGTGGTGCTTGTGCATTGAGCACATGTCTGAGAATTTATGTGAGCACATGTTGCGTGTGAGCACGTATGTGGTGCTTTTCTATCTTCTCAAATTGTGAGACCCCCCCCACGGACCTCCTTGACCCTGAGAATACAGCATTGGCACTGTCAAAAAACCACCGGCCTTTGGCATCAGCTCCAAGTCTGGTCAGAGACTCAGAAATCCTCCCAAATCCCTCTGAGGGCTTCAGCCATTTTTAACCCAATCCCACTTTGCCTTCTGTAGCTTGGGCTATAAAAACAATGGGTGTTTTGTTTTTGGAAGGGGTGGTATTGTCTAAATATAAAATTATCTTATCATACAGAATGTGCTTTTTCAAGGTGTACCACACCCAGTAACGAGGACCTCTGGTGTTCTGTTGTTGATCTGGTGGCCTGGCAGAGGCTGCTACTCCAGGATTGGTTCTTGGACTGATCCTTCCCAGGAGGATCCTCTGAGTGGGGTGGTGAGGGGCTCTGGCCACAGCCCTGGAGATAGTCACGGCTCCCCCACAAGATGGCATCTCCAAACCCTGCCATCTGCAGCTTGTGACCTGCCACAATTGCTTCTCTAGGGCAGAAGACCCACGCCTTACAGGGAACCTGGTGGCTGCTGGGCTTCTCCACGGAGCCAGAGGAACTTCTTTTTATCTCTGTTCTGGTCCAACTCACCATACCTTCCTTTGGATTTGTTATTATGGTATTACTTAATGCAGAACAGGGTGGCTGGGGTGAAGTCAGATTTTATAAAGTAGAAACCAGGTGCCGTTGCAAAATATGATTGGGCCAAATGCAGATCCAGGACCCAGCTTCAAATGCTGTGTTGCCTTGAGCATGTTGTGAGGCTTATCTGAGCCTCGGTCTTCTCACCTGTAAAATGGGAATTTTAACAGTGCCGGGCTTGGAGCTTTCTCTTACTTGTTACCTTAAATATAGCAGATTTGCATGGGACAGGGGCACTGCAGTCAACATGGCTTAGCTATGTGTGATCTCAGGCGGGTCATTTTATCTGTGCCAATTAAATGAGGCTAATAATAGTACTGACTGCATGGGCATGTTGGGAGGGTTAAATTCCTTACTTTACATAAAAGATGGTAGTAAGTGCTATAAAGCATGAGCTATTGTTGTTATTTCTGGAATGCCTAAACCCAGTTTAAAACATCCCGTCAGCAACACAATATCTTTTTTTTTAATCCAACTTGTGACCCAAGTCACAGCCTTCTCTCTGCAGCCTTGCCCACTCTGTGCTGTCAGGCAGCTGCTGTATGCCAGGTACCTGGCTGGTTGTGCCCGAAGCATTGTGGCACGAGTTAGGAACTGGATGCCCTGCGTGGGTGGGCTGCTCAAAATGTGCCCGGCATTCCTCCAACAATTTGGCAAGGCAGGCACAGACTCAGGTTAAGTCACCCTGGGTGGCAGCCAGGGGTGGGAGCCAGCCAGCAAGAGAGCCACCTGGCAACTCTCTGCTCTGAGGGTGGATCCAGCCAGCCTGGGCTTGTGGTGGTTGTAGGCACCCAAGACTAGTCTATGTGCTTGTCCAAAGCTGAATGATAACCGAGTATTGGTGGCAGAGAATAGACTGGTGTGGTATTTCCCCCTGAGCCCACCCCGCCTTAAATCAGGTCAGGGGCATGTTGGTGATGAAATACTCAGGCTTGCTGGGTGAAGCCTTCTGTCTGGGCCAAGGCAGATGCTGAAATGCCCTGTGTGCCTTACCTCATCTAGTCTTTGTGGAAACCCCTCAGAATTAGCCTTATTCCTCCTTTACAAGGAGAAAGCCGAGACTCAGAGATATTTTGGAATCTTCCAAATCCGTGTAGAAATCCTGGTTCCTTCAGTTGGTTGGGTACCTTCAGACCAGCTATTTAACCTCTCTGAGCCTCTGTTTACCTAGTTCATAGGATCGTAGCAACGTTCTGTGAGACAGTGTAGTTAAAACAGTTAGCCTGGCTGCTGGTATAGTAAGGGATCAAAAAAAAAAAAAAAAAAGGTGGTGGTAGTTATTACTTTTATTATTATTTTATCTTTTTGCAAGGGAATATTCCTTGTGATTTTAATGAAGATAAGATTCAAAGTTGATGCCTTGATGACTAAAGGGAAGGTTATTTTTAGGAGAAAAACATTTTATTATTATTAGCAACAGATAAGTTTATAAGTTTCCTGCCTAGAGGGAGCACTACTTTCATCTTGAGGGTCTTATTGGCTTATAGGGGTGAAGCCTCTTCTGTTTCATGGAAAAGAACTCTCCTTAGTTTTTGCCCCGGAACCAGACTCATTTGGCGGCTTTGAGGAAAAGGTCCATTGTGTAGCAGTTGCTCAACAAACGTTTGTTAGATGTGTACATGGCGCTCCCAAGCTCAGTGTGGCTAAGAGCTGATTGGGTTCAGGCATGGCCTCACAGTTTCTCATGAAGAAGGGACCTGATCTTGAAGCCTCTTTCTTTTGCTGGGAACATCTCTTGGAGTTAATGACTTAACTGTGATTGCGATGGTCAGAGATAAAGGAGCTGGCAGGAAACTGGGATGCTGTCACATGACTCAAAGGGCAGGGAATGGGCTAGAGGCAGTGAATGTGACTCTGACAGAGAGGTGTGTACTGACAGTGGGGGAAATTTTGTTCCTTCATGCATTCATTCATTCATCCATGGATTCATTCATTCAGTGAACATTTCTGTGCTTCATGGTGGGACGCAAGGAGATACCCTGTTGGGACCAAGTGGAGAAGCACAGATTTGTATGTGAATCTCAAGTAGGCTATTCAGACATCTTATCACAGTCAGGGGAAATCTGAGGCCACTCTCTCTCTGTTATTATAACAGAACTGTTATTATATTAGACAGAACTTTTGTGGTTCTATATGAGAGCAACTCACTTGTAGCCAGCTGAAACAAAAGAAGATTTTTATTGGTTCATGTGACCTGCAAGTCCTAGGTTCTGATTTTCAGGCATGGCTGTATCCATGTGCTCAAATGATGTTATCTCATCCACTCATATTCTGGCTTAACTTTTCCTCTGTGTAAGGGGGCTTTGTTGTCAGCCAGGATGCTCCCCTTGCAGCTCTGTTTCAGCACTTTGGTAACTTCCAGGGAAAGAAAGCAGCTCTTTCCCTAGCTCTAGCAAATGTCCCAGGATTTACTCTGATTGTACTGACTTGGGCCCATGCACTTGTCCAGGCTATTCTGACCACCTGGCTTGTCCTTCTGTCTGTCAACCCTTAACCTACCTGCACCCCAAGATCTGGTTGAACTCCACAAACTGCCTCCTTCTCTTTTTGCCTTTATTGTCTTCTGCATTTCTTCTTTCTTTTCCTTTTGTTAATGCTTTCTATCTAATTTCACCACATCCTGGCCATTTTTGCCTCTCTTCCTCTGACACATAGTATAAAAACATGATAGGCGTCTAATGAATGCTTGTTGGTGGGTTTGGAGCATTGAGAAGACTTTAATTTAGAAGCAGAATCTCAAGATGGCTCATGGGAAGCTTACAGGCTATTGGAGTCCAAAGGGAAGGTCAGGAATATTCTTGCTGAACCCCCATCATTTATAGATGGTCCCAAAGATCCCAAAGGCCTCCAGTAGGCCATGTGGGGAGTAGGAAAAGGGGGAAGGGACCAGTTCAGAAGCCAGGCTTTCCTGGTTCAAATCTGAGCACTTCTCCCTTCTGGCTGTGCAACTTAAGACACGTTGCTCTGTACCACTAATTCCTCATCTGTAAAACAAAATAATTCATACATAACATTTAAGAAAAGGGCCTGGCACACAGGGTGAACTTGTGGTCATGATCATTATTGCTGGACTGTTTTCAGAGTCTCCAGGGAGAAAGGAGGATTATAAATTCCATTTCTAGTTAATAGGAGAAAAGAGTGGCCCAATGAGCTTCAGAGACACCCTCAGGGTCACAGAACACTGTCAGGTTGGCCCCACTTAGTGACCTTGACTCTCAGGTAAGCCCTTGCACTTCACCTTGGCTGTCCTTTGGGACCACTTGGGCTTGCAGCCCACTGTGGCTTACAGAGAATGTTGATGCTTCCTTTGAAGAAAGGGGTAGAGTTGGGAAGGGACAGTGTGGCTCCCACTTGTGATGAACAGGATATTGGCCTCAGTGGCTTTTCCTGAAACATTCTTTCTCCCAGCTGGGTATTCACAACCATGTCCTCTAAGGAGCTGTCCTTTGCTGATCTGTTTGGTGAGGAAGGCTCATTGCCTTCCCCCAAATTGACCTGGGGCCCGCATTAACGGTCAGGGCCCTGAGCTGGGAAGGGCTGCTGCCCTGTAGGTGCCCTTCAGTGCAAAGATGCATCATCTGGCTTTCTCCCCAGCCAGTCTTATTTATTTCCGCCTCTTTGGAAATATTTGGGGGTGACTAAAAGGATATATTTTTTTAACTGTAATGAAATGGGGTTTGGGAGTTTTGGGATGATCAGCCATGGCCTGAGGGGCCTGATGCTGGTTGATTTGATTAGAGTTGATAGGCAATGAGTATTGATTTCTCTCCTCCTCCTCCCAGGAAGGGGCTGTTGGAAGTGGTGACTCAGCGAAGGGGCAATGTTTTGGAATTCAGGAAAGGGCTCCTGTGTGCCAGAAGGCTGTGTGTGCACATATTCTGTCTCTTCAGGGCCCATACTGGGTGTAGATTCTTTTCCCAGCTGCTTTTTCTGGTGAACACTGACTGTGTTAGAAGCCTGCATCTGTTACTGCCCAGCTGGGTGGCCTTGTGCAAGTGGCTTCGCCTCTCTGTGACTCAGTTTCCTTATCTGTAAAGTGGGTGAACAGTAATGCTTGCTGCCTACCTATTCAGAGGATCAAGAATTTTTCTTCATGGTGGTTAATGGCAGCTCTGATTATAGTGATATTAATAACTAATAATGAGTCTTAATTGCTGGTAGATATAGGAGCAAAGTGCCTTGGGGGTGATAGATTTTGAGGTAATCCTGGAAGTCCCAAGAGCAGGTCCTTGAATGTTGACACCGCCAGAAATGTGTGACAGAAAGGAGGGGGTAAAAAACACATTTCTGTTTCAGGACTTCATAGGCACAAAGGCAGGGAGGTGGGGGAACAGCTGCTGTCCAACTTGGCCAGGAGAAAGGAGAGGTGAGGCTATAGGGGACAGGAGTTGTTGGGCCTTGAAACGTTTGCGGGACCAGCTCTGTACAAGCAGGGCCCACATGCTGGTGAGATCGTTGCATTATAAATTCAGGAGCTACAATAATACACATCACCACCTCTCAAAACACTATGTGCCGGGCATTGTACTGAGTGTTGACCTACATTGAATCTGCGCCTTCACCCCCATTATGCAGGTGAGGAAACTGAGGCTCTTTGCGACAGTGGCCCTGTCCCTCTTAATCACACCCAAGGTCCGTCTTCCTGCTCTGTGGTCAAGCCTTCAGACCCCGCACACAGCCTGCCCACCTGCTGTGGGTTGCGCGAGTCCTTGTAAGTCCATGTAAGTTCTCCTTTGCACAAACTTTTTTTTTTGACATTTATTTATTTATTTTTTTGTTTAGTGAAGATTTTTATTTTTTTTTATTATTTTTTATTAAATCATAACTTTGTACATTGATGCATTTGTGGGGTTCAGGGTACTGCTTTGATATATAATGTGAAATGTTTACATTGAACTAAGTAACACATCCATCACAATTATACTCCTTTCTTAATAGTTTTGAATTGCATCATGCACATTAGGTGAGGTCCCCCCAAATACCCTCCCTTCTCCCATATTCCCCCTCCCCTCCCCTCTCTCTCCTCTTCCTGCAGAAACATTTTTTGACATTCAACTGGGTACATACATCCTTCCTCAGGATTCTATGCCTAATTTAATCAGGTGAAGATGCCATGAAGACATCACTTATAATTCTCCTCTGTGTTCCCAGCTAAGATCTGTTGCCTCAGGGAGCTCCGGGAGCTGCAGTTTCACCTAGGCACAGCCTGATGCTCTAGTTCTTGCCATGTTTGCTGTGTCCTGCCAGGCTCAGGGGAGCTGGAGGTGCAGGGCTGTCTGCCTCAGCAGGCAGAATGCCCACTCCCTGCGCTGGGAACCAGGGGGTGCAGGGAATGGAAGAGTCTAGGACGGGACTTGTAAGCTGCAATGAGAAAACAAATGCCTGAAATTAAAATTCACGAGGAAGAAAATTAAATAAATGAGACAGGGCAGTTAGGGGAGGTTTTAGTTTATTTTTAAATGGTATTTTTAAACTTTTCTTGTTGGTTGCCAAATCAGTCCAAAGAATTCCCCAGATTCCCTGAATGTTAACATCTAACCTGACCACAGAACAGTTACAAAATCATGAACATTTACATGGATGGAACACTATTATCTAGTGAACTGACCTACCTCAAGTTCTGCCATTTGTCCCACTGGTGTCCTCTTTCTGATCTGTGGTCCAGGTCTAGATCATGAGGGCGTGTCGTTGTCTTCATGGTCTCCTTTAATCTGAAATTGTCCTTCAGTCATTCTTTGTCTTTTGTGACCTTGACCCCTTTGCTGAGAACTGACCATTTTTTTGTAAGACGTCCCTCCATTTGGGAATGTAAGAAGTTCACTCATGATCAGATTCAGGTTGTGCATTTTTTGCTATTGTAGTGATGGTGTGTTCTTCTCGGCGCATCAGAGCGGGAGGTACCTAATATCTGTCTATCCCACTACTGTGGATGTTAACTCTGGTCACTTGCAGGATTCTTCACTCTAAAATTATTATTTTTCTCTTTGTAACTAATACGTAACTGTGGGGAAACATTTTGAGACAATGTAATTCTTTGTTTCTCATCATTCTTTTGCCTGCTAATTTTCAGTATTCATCCATGCTTCTCACATGAAACAATCATTGCTGTGATTTTTGCCAAGCGATGTTTCTATTTCCATTATTGCTTTTACACTTATTAATTAGAAGAGGTTTTCCTTCTCCCCCATTTGTCTAATCATTTTTTAATTTACATCAGTCTGAACTTGGATTGCTATTTTATCCTGTTTCTCCCCCTCTGTCTTTACCTGATCCCCATTCTCTGTCCCTCTGTCTCTTTGTTCTCTTTTCCTCTCTTCTGTTTCTGTTCTCTTTCGGTCTCCACCCTTCTTTTCTCCTTCTCTTCCTCTTTTTTCTTGCTAAAGAAGCCAGACTGGTCTGCAAAGTTTCTCTCCATTAGAGTTGGCTGATTGCCACTTTCCTCCAGTTCCTGAGGCTCCTGTGAACTGGTGGGAGCCCCAGAGCCTTGAGCAGATGTTGGATTGACATTTTTGGCAAGATCGTATCACAGGTGGCCATGTGCTGTTCGGTCAGGTTGCTGTCTCTCTTTCAGGATGGTGAGATTGTGTTTAGGAGCTGTCAGTCTGATCCATCCATTGTCAAGCTCCTCATCTACTTTTCATCCGCTGGGTTTTGTCCCCACTGATAACCATTGCCTGGGTCCGTTAATTCATTGGAGGTTGCTAAACATTGATACAATGTTGACTCTGTCCCTCCTTCTCTCTTTCTTAGCTGGGATATTTCTCTACAGAGAAACTGCCACTCATCAATTATTTGCTTACTCTGAAGGAAAGTGTGTCCACAAAAGGAAAGATAAATGCTTTATTCTTTCCCTTTATTTGCCAGTTTTCAAAATAATGAGCTGGTTCCCTGGTATCCTCCAAAGATGACCGATGAAAGTTTTAAAAAATATTATTAGAAACCCACAGATATAAGTGTAATTGACATGTCCTAATTCATTTCAGTTACTCTCCTTATTCATGCTCATATTGTCCCACCTCTGGGACATGAGGACTTCTGTAACTCAGCCTCTGAACCTTTTGGCACATGGAGGCCTCTGCAGCTCTGCTTCTGAACGTCTGAATTCCTCCAGTGGCTTTTAATGGTTTCCTTGCTTTCTGGGAGGCCAAGTTGTTTAGGCTCACTATATACATTTTCTTCCTCAGCCCTGGACACAGACATTGTTCCAAGGAACCTTGGACCAATGGTATTTAGGGAGCATGGTCTGGGTGGATTGTACAAAACATTTGGAACCACACAGCTAGGGACATTTACAGTGGTCCTCAGTGAATGGGATGCTGGAGAAAGGAAGTGATGGCTTTGAACTTGGATCTCATCTCTTTCCTAACCTATCTCAGTTTAATGACCCACTGGAAGCCATGTATTCAACTATACTCCTTTCCTCCAACTACTGCTTCATTTAGAAAGCAAGGGTGGCTCTCCCCCACCTCCAGCTCCTTACTTGGGGTTGCCATTCTTTTGGGGAAGGTCTTTGAGGTCAGAGATGCCCCTAGAAGAGTGAGGGTCATCTAATCCCACTTGGATCCTGCCAGGGTTTGTTTCGCCAGTCAAGGTGATAGGATTGACAAGGGTGCTTGTCACTGTGTTCACCTCTTAGCATCTTTACGGAGGAAGCAGGAACAAGGTTCACTAAGGGACTTCCTCTTCCCCACCAAATCCAGACCAGACAAACGATGTATAATAGCCCTTTGCCAGAGCAACTCAGAAATTAATACGAGCCTGTGAGTGTTCTCTCTGCCTTTATTCGAGCAGCCAGCATGCTACGTTTGAGATTAAAACTCACATTTCATTTTTATATGCTGTGCTTAATCCAATAATGATTTCATGTTACAAACAGCAATAA
The DNA here is from genome assembly GCA_963574655.1 of Perodicticus potto. Lineage (NCBI taxonomy): Eukaryota > Metazoa > Chordata > Mammalia > Primates > Lorisidae > Perodicticus > Perodicticus potto. The sequence goes on along the minus strand of CAUYRH010158937.1, from coordinate 2,465 downwards.
TATCTTTCAGCATAGTTAATCAGAATAGACTTAATGCTGTCACTATTTATTAACCTTTGTTGAAAAGCAAGAAGTTTCTCTCTAATCTGTGATTGTTGGTCTTGTCAGGCTCTATCAAGTGAAAAAACAGTTTTGGCATTCATTAAAACAGTGTGAATCCTGAAATGACAATTGGAGCCTGATGGTATTTGGTGCATGAAATCTTCATTTGCGTTCACCGGGATAACTGAGAAGGCTGTGGAGGCAGGAAGGGGGAACCCCCATGTTCAAAAGACTGTTTCATCCTTGAGTTCTTCTTGGATAAAGAAACTGTTCTTGTGAATTAGGAAAGTGGGACAGAGGATGGGTTTTAGGAGAGTGAACAGGTTGGGTCTATGGTTGCCTCTTGCCAAAGAAACATCATGAGTTTTAAGACAGTGGCTTTAAACTTGGATCCCAGCTACCTCATACCTTTACCAACTCTGTCCCAGGTTAATGACCACTTTTGTTCTTACCCCCATACTACTTCTTCATGCAGAAAACAAGGGTAGATCTCCCCCATCTCCAAAACCCATGTTCAGGTGGAGTCCAGTTGAAGAAGCCCACCCCCAAAAAATGGTGGCCAGCAGATGTCAGACTTCTGCTTCAGTGGACTCCTCTTGGCAGGTGATCTGAATCTGGAGTCCTCAAACTTTCACATGCATTAGAATCTCCTGGAAAGCTTCCCCTATTCCTGGGAATGTAGAAGGTCTGGAGCGTCTTGAGAGTCTGAATTTCCAACAGACTCGCAGGTGATGCTGATGGTGTCTAACGTGGACCACACTTTGAGTAGCAAGGCTCTGTCAAATTACAAGAAACCCAACAATATAGTCTGCCAATTTCTATGTCTTTCTGGACTTGAACTATGGGAGTTTGAGCTTTGTTAACTGCACCAACTCCCCCAAAGGGAAATTTGCCTTAAAGAAAGATCTTGCAGAAGCCTCCTCCAAAGGGAAACAGTTCTCCCCAAAGGCTTCTCCTTTCTTTTTACCTCAAAGAACCTGCAGATGTGTTTTTCAGAAAGTCCCTGTTGGGTCTTTACCTATCAAAGGTGATTGAGAGAAAAATATAATCCAGTAAAGAGGTCCTGATCCCTGAATTCTGGAGGGATATTCAGTGGCCAAGCAAATAAAGTGGTCATTCAGGGGTTGGGGAGGGGAGTGGCCAAGGTCAGTGGTAACCAGTTGATCTTCCCTTTTACAAGAAGGGATGAGCAGTGCAGTGAGTTTTGCCCATGTCAATGGGGAGGCAAGCAGGTGCTGTTAATTATTTAGGAAGAATTAAGCAGTCTGAGTGGGTGGGTTTTATGCTCTGTTTGGTAATAAAGGTTGCTGCAGAAGGGAATTTTAAAATTCAGTATTCTCATTTGCCTCATATTGCAAAGAAGCCGAACCTGGGTTTGACTAGTGGGAGCATCTGGAATTAATGAACCGGCTTCTTACAGTGCAGAAATCAATGTTTGCTGCATTAATTGCATGATGCTGAAACCCCACTTTTTATTTCTGACTCGCAGAGACATGGCCTAAGAAATCTCTCTTAAGCGGTGTTCTGGGGCTTTACTGTTTCCGTAATCCATCTGGGCGTGGGGAACGAATTGCTTCTTTATCTTGGAAGTGTGACACAGAGGGACATGAGGGGAAGTTTGGAGAAGGTGTATGCTTTGGGGGACCTAATGAGAAGAGCCTGGGAAGCCCAGAGCAGGAACAGCGGATCAGGCCCCTTTTCAGTAGTTGTACTCTGTCCTGGCCTCCGTCTCTGGAGAGTTTCCAGCTCATCATGTTCTTAGATTGAAATAAGTCTGATTACAAAAGGCTGTGTTTTTTAACTGGGCAAATGTCCTTTGCCTCTCTTGCTTTTTCCATATTGTAACTCTCTTGGAATGTGGTCATCTTGATCCAAGATATAGGATGGTCGCCGTTTCTCTAAATACTGGGGCATCAGACATTATCATTCTGCTCTCCGTGGTCCCAGCCTCAGTGCCTGGCATTTCGGGTGGACTACCCAAGGAGCCATGTCTGGAGGAACAAATAGGAGCTTGCCAGGGAGAGAAGGAAGTGAGGGCATTCCAGGCAGAGAGAACAGCACCACCCAAGTCCCTAAGGCCTCCAGCCCTAAAGTTTCTGGTAACTGGAATGGTTAATGAGAGCTGGAGCATGAGTGATAGAGGGTACTAATTGGGTAGGAACCGGGAAGGTTCTTTGAGTCCTTGAGCCTCTGGCTAAGAAATTCTGATTCTCTCCAGTAGATGGTGGCAAGGCTGGCAAAATGCCAAACTAGGGAATGAGATAACTCGTGGAGTTCTATTTTTTTTTTTTTTTTTTTTTGAGACAGAGCCTCAAGCTGTCACCCTGGATAGAGTGCTGTGGCATCACAGCTCATAGCAACCTCCAATTCCTGGGCTCAAGCGAGTCTCTTGCCTCCACCTCCCAAGTAGCTGGGACTACAGG
>CAUYRH010158932.1:0-10804 GCA_963574655.1 Perodicticus potto | reverse complement strand
CTGATTTTGTCTTTGAATTCATTTAATTCTTGAGACATCTCTTGAATTATTCATAGAATTCCAAACTCCAACTTTACTTCCATTCTGTTGATCTTATTTGACATCCAAATTCTAAATTCAATATCTGACATGTCAACCATTTGTTTGTGAATGGGATCCTCTGGTTTGGCTGTTTTGTCATTCCTTGGGAGAGGTTGAACTGTTCTGGTTATTCATGTTGCCAGAGTTTTTCCATTGATTCCACCCCGTGATTGTTTTTCACTGTCTAGCTAGATGAGCAGGTAAGGTGAAATTGGATTGGAGACTTCTGAGTTTGGGGTTAACCAGACTTTCACTAAGGAACTGGGGCTGGTGACTGCAGCTTTTCCTTTACAATTTTGCAAAGGACGTGTACAGTACTACAGTCTGTGACTCTAGGGGCTTGATTGGTATAGTGGGGGTGATCGCTCTGTCTTGTATTCAGTTGATCTCTGTCCAATCCTAGTGAATCAGTGACTCTGGGTTACAGTCTTAGCTTTGAAGAAATACAAACAATTAGGACATCCCATCCCCCATGGGTAATATGTGGAAGAGGATAATCAAACCTTCCCACTACAACAAAACTACGGTATCACCTTCGAGGATCTTTGGGTGATTTGTCCAGTTCAAGAGTTCCAAATCAATTGTCCCAAAGAGCACCCACTCTCTAGCTGGAGAGTTGAAAAGGTCTCCAGCAACTAGATATTAAGAGTCTACTGGTAGCTCAAGTGTGGCTTGAGCAACTCTGGTTCTCCAAGAAATCAGATAAGCCTGTCCAGTGGAAGGTTTGGAGCTAGGGGGTTGATGGCTTTTTCCCCACCTTGCTCACTCTTCTCCTCTGGGCTCTGGTAACCCCAACCTCTGTGGCCCAGTTCTGTCCAATAAGCAAATGTGCCAAGATTATGTGACTGCCAGAATCAAAGTAAAGTCACTGCCTCATCCTCATGTTTACAACCCTCTGCCACCATCCATCAGGGAAAGCTGATGCCTGTTTGCCTCAAGTTCTCAATGGCAGCTAGAGAAAATTCCACCTGAGCTCAATCTAAACCTGAGTATATCCTGAAAGCAAAGGAATTTCTCACTCAGCCACCACACCTTTGTTGCCGCTGTTCTGTTACTCTGGTACCCCTTTGGGGTGAGGTCTGGTACCCTCTGGTAGACCACAGAGTCAGGGAGATGTCTCTCCCAAATTAGACCCCAGATAGATCACTCTATTAATGCTGGTGTTGAGTGGGAGGTGTCTCCACTTGGGATTGTGCACCTCAGCATTTCCTGGGTCTCCACCCATAGTGCAGATACCCAAGTCTCCTCATGCTGTTGAGATACATTTTCTCAGGGCCAGGTCAGTCACTTTTCCCTCTATGTCTTTCTATATTGTTCATAGATTCACAGATACAGCACAGCTGCACTGCTTCCGTCTATGCAATACCCAGTCCTAGCTAAGATGTGCAGACATTCTGGTCTCTGCAGGGGTTGGACTTCTAGACCACCAGGCTAGGGGGGAAGGGTAAACTGGAAGTTCAAGGTGGCAAGGAAAATATTTGTTTAAACTTCCTGCCAGACAAAGGAATTCATGGACTCACAGCAGGGGATCTCTGGAGAAGGAGACCCAACTTCCAGCAATTCCCTTTGGTGGGAGGAGGGAGGAGAGTCTCAGTTCATTGCTCACAAGTAAAGATTCCACAGCATGCAAGCATCTCTCTTAGGGGAGGGGACAGACACACATCCTCTTGGGGATGAAATCTGTACGTGAAATTTGTTTCCTTGGAGGTGAAGCTTGCCTCCTCAGGGAAGATTTACAGTTTTCTATCTCTTCTCTCAGCTCAGCTCCCCTTGTTCATCTTTGTTGGGTTCTTTCTGGCCGTTATCTCTCCCTCTGGACTGGAGCTTCTGTTGAAACCTGGCTCCAGTCAACCTTCGTCCTCTATTCCTCCTTGTTCTTGTTGAATGTGTAAGTTGGAGTTAGGGAAAGTAGCCAATCTGAGGATTTAGCACAACACAAAGCACATTGAAACCAAACGAGCAAATAAACAGACAAAAAGGCTACCAGACACACAAGTACATTGTTGCATAGACACTCAGAAACAACTGGACATACAGGCAAAAAACAACTGCAACAGAAATGATGAAAATCAAAAAGAATTAAAAAATTAAAATAAAAAAAATAAAAAAGTGGATATAAAAAATCTAAAAATATGATGTAAGCACTCTCAGTAACCATCAAAAGGGAAGAAGAGTATAAGAAGAAAAAGAAAATAATAATAACATATATATTATTAATAAAAAATAAAAAAAAATAAAAACTTAGGAGAAAATTAACAATAACTCTGACAGGAAAAAAAAAAAAGGACTAACTACCAAAGTATTATTCATATATATATATGTAAAAAAATACAACTATAGGAAGGACGTAGGCGTCAACTTCAATAGATATATATTTATATTGCAATATAATTTGTGGACACCAGGTGGTGGTGTGAGTGGTTCCCAGGCTTTTACCTAGTTCACACCATGGTTACCGCTGTATCTGGCCCATAGAAGGAGGTGCCTGTTGTGGCCATTTCTGAAAGTTCAAAAAATGTCTGTTTTCCAACTGGCTGCTCAACCTTGGCTGACCTGTTCAAGACGGTACCCCTGTGACCTCCAGACTCGGCGCAGGGGACCACGTGGCACCAGATTCTCCACTCAGTACCCAGTTTCACCACAAACTGGGAATTGCAATCTTCCGTGGGGGAGGGGGCTCGTTGCCACTGGCGCCTGCCATTTCAGCAGCAGTGTGGAGATTTTTCCATCCATGGCTCAAGATTATGCTTTTGAGTCTTGCAATCTGTCAGGTTGCAGCACACCCAAAACTTCCAGTCTACACCAATATTCCCCACCCAAGGATGATCAAATCCATTCATTCACACCTGTTGTTCTGGAAAAAGGTGCCTGTGGTGGGTAGCCATTTCGAAAGGTTTGTGTTCCTGAGTGAGATCCTTTTCCTTTAATTTTCTATTGGGCTGTCTACCCCCCTGTCGCTCCAAATGGCACCCCCTCTGGTTGGGAAATTCCACTCAGGAGTGCACACTTCACTGATCTTTCTACAAAACACCTACTTTCCCCACAAACTGGGAACTGCAGTCCTCTGTGGGGTAGGGGCTGGTTGCTGCCGCTGCTGGCACCCCTTCAACAGTGGCAGGAAAATTTCTGTAGCAGATTCCATGACTCCAGGTTAGATTTTAAGTTCAGGAATCCAGCCTCTCATTGTACACACCTTGCTGCGTGTCCACACCATCTTTCACCGTGGGGGAAGATCCAGTTAACCTCTCTGTCACCTCAAGGTTTGAGAGAGTTGCACTAGACATCCATCCTGCGGCCATCATGCTCTGCCTCCTGGCTGAAGGTTTCTTTTGCAACTAAAACTTTATGTTTCCAAGTGAGAACAATGTAATCTAAAAATTTGTACCCTTGTATTAATTTGAAATAAAAAGAAATAATTGTAAACAAATAAAATAAAATATTACATGAGTTCCTAAAAAAAAGAGGGGAAGGAGAAGAAAGAAAGCAAAAGCAGCCATTTGGGCTGGAATACAACTGCTATAGATTAAAAGGTACCATCACCTTTCTTTTACAATATATGCTCCCTTTTGAAAGTTAATTCTAACCCAGACCCTTTGTCTACTCCTTATACATTATTCCCCTTAGGTCTTACACAAGACCACCCATACATCACATGTGGGGACACAGTTTATTTGACTCCTAAATAATTATGATAAATCAGCTAATGCTATATCGTCAATGATTGCTGAAAACAAAATAAAAGGCCTGTTGCAATTTCAGACAAGGCGGAATTCTCCCAGAGCCTCTTTGCACTGCTCGCATTGCTTGCCTCTCTGAGCCTCATCAGTTATTGCCCCAGCAATAGCTGAGTGTGGGAATCTTTGTCAGGCTGACATCTTCCACTTTGGCCAGGTTGCTAGGAAGTCAACGGGGAAAACAACAAACATGTAATAAAAATTGCTGTTAAGATTCATGATAACCACTTCAAGAACTCTTTAAACCTGTGTTCATTTAAAATTTATCCCTATTTTATTTTCTCAGATTGTTGATGGAATGGTTAATTAGCTCATGGGACTACTAAAACTAAGTTATTAAAAATTCCCATCTGTATTCTACTGAAAATCATGATTTTCAGTGTTTAAAACTGCCTGATTGGACTCAAGCCCTGGGAATGCAAGGAACATGCTGAGATAGTCTGTAACCCAGACTCAGCTGAAAAAATGATTCACAATTTGCTACTATTCTCATTGAGAAAATCCCACTTGTAGTAAACATTTGCTGACCCTAATCACCTGAATGACTGCAAAGAGACATAAAATTCTGAAAGAGTCCACCTCTGCTTATTGAGAGGCTGCTCACAGCAAATTTCTACAAAGCCTCTGAATGGCAGTGAATGATTGAGAGTTGGAAGGAAACAAGTGTGGATAGGCATCTAGCATGATAAATTTTCCTCTCAGGACAGCTTTTGCTGTATCCCAGAGGTTTTGGTAACTTCTGCCTTCATTGCTATGTTTGAGGAAATTGACAAGTTCCTCTTCAATCTCTTCTTGGACCCAGCTATCATTCAGCATAAGGTTGTTTAGTTTCCAAGACGTTGTGTGGGGTTGAACTTCACCATTATGGCATTGTGGTCTGAGAAGGGACATGATATAATTTCTATTCCTATAATTTTGCTTAGATTGGACTTGCATCCTAGGATGTGATCTATTTTGGAGTATGTTCCATGAGCTGTTGAGAAAAAAAGTATATTCTTTTACTTTGGGATGGTATGTTCTACATATGTCAATTAATCCCCTTTTATCTAGGGTCATGTTTAAGTCCTTTGTATCCTTGTTTATTTGCAGTTTAGAGCAGTGGTTCTAAACCTTCCTAATGTGGCGACCCTTTAATACAGTTCCTCATGTTGTGACCCCAACCATAAAATTATTTTTGTTCTACTTAGCAATGAAAATAATTTTATGGTTGGGAGTCACCACAACATGAGGAACTGTTTTAAAAGGTCACAGAATTACGAAGATTGAGAACCACTGGTTTAGAGGATCTGCCCAGTTCTGTTGGAGGGGTGTTGAAGTCCCTGACTGTTAAGGTGTTGTAGGATATCATAATGCTCAGACCCCTCAAGGTCTGTTTCATAAATCTGGGATCATTTAATTTACGTGCGTAGATGTTTAACATTGCGATGTCTTCTTGTATTGTTCCTTTGACCAGTGTGAAGCGTCTATCTGTGTCTTTCTTAACTAAAGTTGCTTTGAATCTGCTTGTGTCTGAGAAAGAGATTGCAACCCTTCCTTTCTTCTGATTTCCATTTGCTTGATATACTGTTTTCCATCCTTTAACCCTGAGTTTTGATTTTTCCTTCAGGGCTATGTGTGTCTCCTGGAGACACCATATGGATGGCTTGTGTTGTTTCTTCCAGTCAGCCATCCTGTACCTCTTCAGTGAGGAATTCAATCCATTGACATTATTGTAAAGTATCAATAGTAGTGGTAGAATTCTATTCATCTTATTGTGATATAATTTATTGTGTAGTTTAATCCTTGTGCCATTGTGAGAGCTAAATTATGGCCTCTGGCTTCTAGATGTATACTTTGGTGGTGGTCCATTGTAGTGTTCAGTATTGAGAATAGGTCTAAGTATTTCCTGCAAAGCTCGTCTTGTTGTAGCAAATTTCCTCAGTGCTTGTGTATCTGCAAACAATTTGATTTCTCCATCAATTTTGAAGCTAAGTTTGGCAGGATATAAAATTATGGGTTGACAATTATTTTGTTTTTATTATATTGAAGGCGGATGACCATGCACTTCTGGATTTGAAGGTTTCAGTAGAAAAGTATGCTGTCAACCTTAGGATTCTGCCCTTGTAGGTCAGTTGGTGCTTATTCCTAGCATCTTGCAGGATTGTCTCCTTTATCTTGACTTTGGACAGGCTTATTACAATAGGATTGTCTCCTTCATCTTGACTTTGGACAGGTTCATTACAATGTGTCTTGGAGAGGTTCTGTTAGAATTGAGATGACCCAGGGTTCTGTGTCCCTCTGAAAGGAGTGTGTCAGGATCTTTAGTGAAACTTGGGAAGTTTTCATTTATGATAGTTTCCAGCAAGGCTTCCATACCAGTTGGACTCTCTTCTTCTCCCTCAGGGATTCCTAATATCCATATGTGGGAACGCTTCATGGCATCTTAGTTCTTTAAGCACCTATTCTGCTTTCTCTCTCTTCATGTCTGACTCTGTTACTACTGGTGTTAACTCAAAGACTTTATCTCCTAGTACTGATGTTCTTTCTTCTCCATGGTCTAATCTATTTTTGATGCTTTCTACCACTTCCTTACATTCCCTAATTGTCTCCTTCATTTTTTTAAGCTCATCCTATCTTTTCTATATTCTACACATCTCTCGTCTGACTTTTGGTTTTGTCTTTCCATTTTCTCTTTCAATCACTTTATTGTCTTAATCATCCATATTTTAAATTCCCTTTCTGTGAAATCCATTAATTCTTTATAGGAGGGTCATATGTAAAAATGTCCTCATGCTCCCTTGGAGGAGTTGCTCTAATTTGCTTATTCATGGTGCCTGAATTTTTCTTTTGGTTTCTCCTCATGTGTGCTTTCTTCTTGTTCACTTCCTTGTGCAATTTTTTCCTTCACACTTCCTCCTTTGCTTCAAGTTACCTTGTCTCAGAGTTTATGTGGGGAAGAGGCCTGGTGGTGTGAGGTCAGTAGGCACAGAAGGGTTACATTAAGCAAAGAGAAGCAAGAGGAAAGGAGACAAAAAGAAGAAAAAAAGAAAAGAAAAAATTAAAAAGGGGGGAAGTGTAGGATAAAAGCAAAAGGAAGAACAAGATAAGGGACAAAAAGGAGGTGGAGCATGATGGTGGATGGGATGGATTTCTAGTGCAACTTTCCCAAATCTTCAAGTGAGAGAGAGGCTGGCTGGATCTTCCCCCATGTGGAGAGTTGGTGTGGACAGGCAGCAAGGGGTGTTCCATGAGAGGCTGGATTCCTGAACTTAAAATCTAACCCAGAGCCACGGAATCTGCTAGAGAAATTTTTGTGCCACTGTGGGGAAAGCAGGTGTTTTGTAGAAAGATCAGTGAAGTGTGGAATTCTGAGCAGAAGTTCACGACCAGAGGGGGTCCCATTCAGAGCAGCAGGGAGCTAGACAGCCTGATATAAATTTAGGGGAAAAGGGTTCCATCCAGGAACACACACATTTGGAAATGGCAACCCGCCATAAGCACCTTTTTCCAGAACAGCAGTTGTGAACGAAAGGACTTAATTATTCCTGACAGGGAATATTGGTTTAGACTGGCAATTTCGGGTGTGCAGCAATCAGACGGATTGCAGGACTCAAAAGTATAATCTTGAGCCATGGACACTGATGGAAAAACATCAGCGCTGCTGCTGAAACGGTGGGAACCAGCGGCAAGCAGCCCCTCCCCCACGGAAGATGGCAATTCCCAGTTTGCAGCAAAATTGGCTGTTGAGTGGAGAAACTGGTGCAGCATGGGCTCCTGTGCTGAGTCTGGAGGTCACATAGGGGTGCCGCCTTGAACAGGTCAGCCGAGGTTGGGCAGCCAGTTGGAAAACAGACATATTTTGAAATTTCAGAAATGGCAATGACAAGCACCTCCTTCTACAGGCCAGATACAGCGGTAACTGTGGTAACAAAGTAAAATGCGAACCAGGTATAAGCCTGGGAAACCACTCACACCGCCACCTTGTGCCCAAGAAGTATATTGCAGTATGAATATATTCTTATTAAAGTTGACCGTTACATCCTTCCTATGGTTGTAGTTTTTTACATATATATATAAGAATAATATTTTGGTGGTTGATGCCTTTTTTCTTTTCTTCGTCTTCCCTTTTTTCATCCTTTTCCTGTCGGAGTGATTGTTAATTTTCTTGTAATTAATTAATTATTTTTTTCGTTTTTTATTAATAACATATGTACTATTTTCCTTTTTTCTTCTCGTCCTCTTCTTCCCTTCTTATGGCTCCTGAGAGTCCTTACATCAGATTTTTAGAGTTTTTATTATTTTTTAATTTTTAATTTTTTAAATTTTTGTTGATTAACATAATTTCTATTGTAGCTGGTTATTGTCTGTATGTCCAGTTGATTCTGATTGTCTGTGCAATGGTGCACTTGCATGTCTGGTAGCCTTTTTGTCTGTTTATTTGGTCATTTGGTTCCAACGTGTTTTGTGTTTTGCTAAATCCTTGGGATGGCTACTTTCCCTAACTCCAACTTACACATTCAACAAGAACAAGGGGGAATAGTGGATGACAGATGACTGGAGCCAGATTTCAACAGAAGCTCCAGTCCAGAGGGAGAGATAAAGGCCAGAAAGAACCCAACAAAGACGAAGGAGGGGAGCTAGTCTGAGGGAAGAAATAGGTAACTGCACATCTTCCCTGCCAAGGAAAGCTTCAACTCCACGAAAACAAATTTCAGGTACAGATCTCATCCCCGAGAGGTCATGTGTCTGTCTCCTCTCCTAAGAGAGTTGCTTGCTTGCTGTGGGATGTTTACTTGTGAGCAATGAACTAAGGCTCTCCTCCCTCACCCCACCAGAGGGAATTGCTGGAAGTTGGGACTCCTTCTCCAGAGAGCCCCTGCTGTGATCCCAGGAATTCCCTTGTCTGGCAGGAAGTTTAAACAAATATTTTCCTTGCCACCTTGACCTTTCAGTTCACTCTTCCCCCCTGGCCTTGTGGTCTATAAGTCCAACCCCTGCAGAGACCAGAATGTCTGCACTTCTTGGTTAGTACTGTGCATTGCATAGAGGGAGGCAGTGCAGCTGTACTGTATCTGTGAATCTAGAACAGTACAGAAAGACACAGAGGGAAAGGTGACTGACCTGGCCCTGAGAAAGTGTATCTCAACAGCAAGAGGAGACTTGGGTATCTGCACTATGGGTGGAGATGTGGGAACTGCTGAGGCTCACAATCCCAAGTGGAGACACCTCCCACCCAACACCAGCATTAATAGAGCAATCTGGCTGGGTTCTAATTTGGGAGAGTCATCTCATCAACTCTGTGATCTGCCAGAGGGAAACAGACTTGGCTCTATAGTGGTACTAGAGTTACAGAACAGTGACAACAAAGGTATGGTGGCTGAGGGAGAAATTCTTTTGCTATCAGGATATACTCAGGTTTAGATTGAGCTCAGGTGGAACTTCCTCCAGCTGCCATTTAGTACCTGAGGTTTCCCTGCTGGACGGTAGTAGAGGGTTGTAATCATGAGGAGGAGGCAATGACCCTACTTTGATTCTGGCAGGCACATAGTTCTGGCACATTTGCTTATTGGACAGGACTGGGCCACAGAGACTGGGTTAACAGAGACTGCCAGTGGGGCGACCAGAGACTGGGGTTAGCAGAGTCTGATGGAGAAGAGTGAGCAAGGTGGGGAAAGAGTCATCAACCCCCTTTCTCCAAACCTTCCACTGGACAGGCTTATCTGACTCTTCAGAGAAACAGAGGTGCTTAAGCCACACTTGAGCTACCAGTAGTCTCCTAATATCTAGTCGCTAGAGACCTTTTGAACTCTCCAGCTAGATAGTGGGTGTTGTTTGGTACAATTGGTTTGGAACTGTTGAACTGGACAAATCACCTGAAGTCCCTTGAAGGTGATACCCTGGTTTTGTTGTAGTGGGAAGGTTTGATTATCCCCTTCCATATATTACCTGTGGGGGATGAGATGTCCTAGTTTCTTGTGTTTCTCCAAAGCTGAGACTGCAACCCAAAGTCCTCTGAAAAATTGTAAAGGAAAAGCTGCTGTCACCAGGCCCAGTTCCATAGTGAAAGTCTGGTCAACCCCAAACCCAGAAGTCTCCAATCCAATTTCAGATTACCTGCTCATCTAGCTAGACAGTGAAAAACAATCATGTGGTGGAATCAGCGGGAAAACTCTGGCAACATGAATAATCACAACAGTTCAGTCACCCCAAGGGACAAAACAGCCAAAGCAGAGGATCCTGTTCACAAACAGATGGCTGAGATATCAGAAATAGAATTTAGAATTTGGATGTCAAATAAGATCAACAGAATGGAAGTAAAGTTGGAGTTCTGAATTCTATGAATAATTCAAGAGATGTCTCAAGAATTCAATGAATTCAAAGACAAAATCATCAAAGATTTAGACACATTGAGAAAAGAAGTTACAGCCCTCCAAGATATGAGAAATACGGTAGAATCCCTCAGTAACAGAATGGAGCAGGCAGAAGAAAGGATCTCCAACATCAAATACAAAGCTTTTGAAAGCTGTCAAACACTCAAAGAGGAAGAGAAGTGGAGAGCAACAAATGGATCACTCTCTCAGGGAGCTCTGGAATAATTCAAGGAAAGCCAATATTCACCTTATAGAGATCCGTGAAGGTGATGAAGTAGCTTTGCAAGGCACAGAGGCTATTCTTTATGAGATTTTGAAAAAGAACTTTCCAGACATGCCGGGAGAATCTGAAATTCAGATGGCAGACAGTTTCAGAACCCCAGCACAACTCAACCCGAATAAGACATCCCCCAGGCACATCATAATTAACTACACCAAAGTTAATATGAAGGAGAAAATTCCAAAAGCAACCAGACGTAAGAAAACCATAACCTACAAGGGGAAGAATATTATAATGACTGCAAATCTCCCTGCTGAAATGTTAAAAGCTAGAAGAGGGTGGAAGTCAACTTTCAATCTCCTAAAACAAAATAACTTTCAACCCAGGATCCTGTATCCAGCTAAACTGAGTTTCATTTA